>CCAG010018953.1:0-22830 GCA_001077435.1 Glossina morsitans morsitans | reverse complement strand
ATATATATATATATATATATATATATATATATATATTTCTTTTCTTAAAGAAGTATGTGTTTCCGTATTGTATTGAAAAGTAATAGAAACTGATAGCAAGGCGATGTCCTCAACGAGTAACAATGGTTAGTTGTGCGTAAGTAGTAGATAGGTAGACTCCGAGATTGACTGTTATTCTTTATATGCTTAAGTTGCGCGCGTTGGAGAAAAAAGATTACCAAATGAGCCGCCAAGTTATGAGAATGAAATATTTCTAAGATGGTGGGCTAGGAAGATCAAACGGAGACAATTTTCGAAAGGGTAAATCAAAATTCTGGGGACTGGCATGAGGGACTGGTTGTTACATTGATTTTGCATAAAAGATCATCGCATCTAGTGTCGTTGAATATTAATCTCTTAATGAGACATACGACATCGCGACCCGGAGTGAAAAAATTGAACCATAGCCTAACACTTATTTGCGTAGTCAAAGAATATAAATGACGGCCAAATGTTGGTGTTCTGTCGCTGCTGCCAATTGCGAATTTCTTGTTGATTGTCGAACGCTTCTATGCCGGAGGAAGTTAAAGGTCGATCACCAATATTAATTTTGGGAGATACGATATTGTCGGTAAAGCTATTTTCATGGGCGACCGTGTGACTGCGTGGAACGATTGTAGAGCTAATAAAACCGATTTACTGTCCGAGACAATGAGATTTTTTTTTTTGCTTTTGCGTGGCCTCAAGGCCAAAATTGCAAGGCATTCGGCTTTGAAAATAGAGCTGTTGTGGTCACTTGACAAGTATCCTTCAATGTTAATATAGAGGAACAAAACACCACCAACGACATAAGATTTGTATCTGTCAGTGAAGATGTGTAAGAAATACTTTCATTTGGCGGTGACTAAGTTTAAGTGGCAAGTTTGCTACACTGCCAGTGTAAGTACAGATTTTTCTACAGGCGGAAGTTTAATTATAGCTTGCGAAATGTGAGATTTACAACGAATTTTGATCCACATGTTTTGAAGTCGCTCTTTCCAAAACAAAAGCAAAAAATTTTGTAAGTCGAAAAAATGTCAAAGTTCTTTGATAATTACTTGATATTCTTTGGATAACGTTTACTTATCATGTTTTTATTACAATTTGTTGTTTACCTCCTCTGATTAGGCATTTTAGAAAAGCAGGGAAGAAACTAAACATAATGAAAGAAAAACATTAGGCTTGATGCTAAACAAAAAGAAGAAGAAAGGAGAACGCATGATGGTCTTTTGTCTGTAAATCTGTAAATCTAATTATAATTACAATAGCTTTAGCGACTTGTGAAATTACGCTTACAAAGCTGAGCTTTCGATACTGAGTGATAAGATAACTTACGATTTGTAAATGCAAGTAGAAATATTTAAAAGATGTTTGCGTAGTAAAACACAAGTTAAAGACAAATATTTATAGTTAATTTACTTGTTTATCTCTTTATGACGGCATGCGTACGGACTCTACATGCAAATGTTACAAAACTTCTCGTTCGCCCGTCTCGTCTTTCGTTTATGTAATCCACTATTATTGTTATTATTATTGTATATTTTCCTGTTTGTTTTCAAGCTTAATGTGCAAAACTTGCATTCACCCCAGCAGGTCTTCTTTTTATTTATTTGTTTACAAATTAAACAAATTCTTCCCTTCATTTAAATCTCAACTAAAAATTAAGACAGACAAATCAATCAAATTTATTTCATGCTGAATTTCAAGTGCCGAACACCCGAAGGTGATATTATGATTTCTTAAACATAAACAACTTTTTTAATAAATACATTCTTGTGGTCGATTGGAAAAGTTATGCACTTCACGTGGAAAATAAACGCGACTATGAGCGCCTTTCGTCGATTTGTGGTCATTAAAACACAGTAAGTCAGATGCGTTTTAAGTTTATCTGTCTTTGTGGGCGCAAAAATCCCAATAATGAGGAGGAAATGGGTAAGCGATTATAAATAACTGCTTTCGGATCTGGATACGTTTTGTTTAGTTTCGAACAGAAAGAAAAAACTGATATATTCTCAGTTCCAGACGAGTGTAAGTTAAAAAGTAATAAAAACAAGTGCGGCAACGAAATATGCACTACTGTGACAAATTAATCCAAGCGTAACAAGTTTTTTTAGTATAGCTATTGCAAGTAACTTCGTTGTAAAATATAATTTATGAATTTTTTAAAAGTAAGAAGAAGAAAAACTTGAGAGCATATGTGAATATAAATGCATAGAAATAAACGATATGAGGAAGCTTCGATTGGGTGCACACTTCTCAGACTCCGTGCTCCCCATGTTTGTCTCTCCCCGATTTTTTCAGACCATCATTAGACCAACACGTGGCACATCCTCTGAATGATTGCTCGTACATATATTTAAAAAAAAGAATGTTTTCAAAGAATTATTAAAAGTGAAAAGCTTCGTTGTAGTGACGCTTTCGGAATTCAACAAATATATGATAGTTTTATTTTTAGTAAATGTTTAAATTTATTAAAAAAAACAATCAAAGACTATATATTATACATGCCACAACAAAGTGCAAAATATTTTACAGTTCATTCGTAATCGTCCATAAAACGAATACGTCGTAAAATGGTTTAAACTAACTACACAGTTTAAGTATAGTTTGAAAAAGGTCAGAATCCGTTCGCAAATAAGATCAAGAATGGCTGACAAATACTGAAAATGTGTATACACGTTCACGATAATAAATTACGGTATCGGTCAGAAACTTAACTCAATGTTTTATACAATTTGTAATAAATAATGAATGAAAATGATGTCACTCTTCTGATAAGTGAACAGTTGACGTATAAGTCGGTTATGAATTTTGTATTTTTTCCGTCATGCACCGGATATTTATTTTATTTGTTAAAATATTGGTGTTATTAAAATTCCGAATGAATTAAGTCAAAAGTACACGTGTGTTAAATAAGCACCTTTTTGTTTTTTATCTGTCAAAAAGTAAGAAGATTTTCTCTTTTGTTCTATTATTATTCCCATTTAATTATAGTACTGCGTAGCTGCTATCTCCAAATTACTTACGTAATATGTTTAATAAATTATATAAACGTGCTTTTAATAAACGCGCTACTAATAAAAAATTCATTTTTTTTTTGCTAGCAAATTTTTACCAAAAATTTACGGGCCGTAAAATTACGTAAGTTGTTATATCAGTGTTGACAATGCGAGTTTTGCTTTTGCATTATTATATGAATTTGGGAGATTACATTAACCCTGTCATATTCGGAAATTTACATTGATAACAGTATGAAAATATTCGTCCTAAACTAAATTTCATCTTCCTCTTCTTTTTTTTGCGTTTTCAATGCTTCTTCTTCTGTCATAACAACAATCGTTTTAAGTACCCATTGTCTTATAAGACTTTTACAACTTGATGTCGTTTTGCATTTTTATTATGACAATTAACCTGTTTATTTTTCGCTATATCGCTTGAGTTTTTATCCGACAAACAAAAATAATTTTCATAAATGCGGCCAAAATTTCTTATTGTAGTTGAAATTTTTTCGCGATTAATGAAAACCCAAATATTGCAACACGCATATAAACAAAACAGACAATCTCTGACAATTCCGGCTTAAAAAGCGCCTAAATATATTGCATAATTTCGCTGATGTTGTTTTTTAAGGGCTCATTTGAGCTTGGAAAGAGAGAAGAAACATGATTTCTCTAATTTTTTTTCTGTAAAAGAATTGTAATGTAATTTGTTTTTTTGTTATTTTTGGGCACATAAAGAAGCAATGCTTAAACAATATTTCCTATAATTTTCATTTCAAAGTTTTTAAAATTCAGACGTTGGGGTGTGCATAGTGATCAGGTAAAAGGGAGCAATCAATGGGCAGGCTTAAGTCAAAGAAGATATAAGAGAAGATAGTAGTTGTTTCACTATACTGGGAAATTATTTTTCGGCTTGCACACGATCGCAGAGCCCGTCGTAGAATATTTAGAGCTATTTAGGAAGACTCCAGAACATTTGATTAGAGTCTAATCAAATAACGATGATTGGATGAATGACTTTTTTTGTATAGGACCGAGGCCGTTGTTATTAATAACAAATAATAAAAAGTAAATATAAAAGCATAGAGACTATCAAATGTAACAAACACGTGTATCGTAGGCCCCATAAAGTATTTTTAGTGAACATAAATGCAAATGCGACTTCAGTTTTGATGTTATTATGACTATTTTTTCCGAAATGTATTATCTATGCATATGAATGCTTAAGGTCTACTGTACAAAGAACTAAAATATATAGCGATACGAAATAAAAAAAGAGAACAATTTTTTTTATTTTAAAAATAAGATTATAGTTTTTACAGATTAGTTTACTGAAAAAGAGAAAATCCGAAATAAGTAATTTTAATAAATGAGTTATTAAAATATGGAGCGTTTCAAATAGCAATAATTGCTAACTAAGTTAAAATAAAACAAGTAAGAAAATTATATTCGGCTTTGACCGAATCTTTTATACCCACCACCGTTATCGTAAAAGGGTAAAAAGAATAAAACTTTCATGCTGTGTAACATGGAGTGGGCTCGACTGATTATTTCCATTTTCGAAATAAAAGTTTTTGCCGCTTAGGCATGTGGGCATTACAGGAGTGATCTTTCAAAGATGTACGTCATTTCCAAATTCTTTTGAAAATTTGTAGAATATATCTTGACTTCCGCTAACGGGAGAATGTTTACCACATATACTGCCTATCGGGGCGACGGACAGATGGACAGACGAACATTCTTAGATCCATTCCAAATTTGAAGCTGCTTAAGAATTTATATACTTAATGAGGTTTTTAAGACTTTCTTCTGCTTATAAAGGTGCATAAAAAGAATTAATTTTTTATACAAGTGATACAACATCGCCATAGAATATGCATTCAAATATTTGTGCGTTTATCTGCAATAGTTTCTGAGTAATGAACAAAAAGTTGCAAGCGTTTTGGCAATATGAATATACCCTTTATCGGTGAGGGGTAAAAAATTTAAAATAAATGCGTTTAAGTACATAAGTCATTGAATTTATAAAGACTTTTTAATTTTACGATGGGATGTATTGAACTTGATGAAATGAGAAATATTTGCGATATTTTGCAGCTAAACTTCATTTTAAACAATTCACGAGAAAAAAAAATAGACCTGCTCCAATAAATGCATAATTAAAAATACGAAATAATTATAAAATTGAAAAACGACTATAAAATAATCTTTTTTCCAAAGATCGGTTCATACCACTTTAAATTACAACCGCTGAATTAAATAAGTGAGATCGTAGTGAAATATTTCTTCATATATAAAATTCGCGAAATAAAATGTAATAGTTAATGAATTAAGTTAAGAACGAATGGTGGCGTTTATAAATTTTTTAGTCATAAACTATATGTAACAACGTAACAAAATAAAACGTGCAAATTATATTCCGCTAGAAAGCAATCTGAACTATTCAATATCTCAAACAGTTTATGATCACTTATGCGCGTGCCAGGATCTTGCATATCGAATCCCTAATCCCTGGCACAACTTAATATGGGTTCGTAAGATTGGTTTGTGAATTGCGACCAAGACTTTAAAAAAAAAAAAAAAAAAAAAAATGAAAATTGTTGACAAGTTTAAAGGAACTTGTTTATAACAATTGGAAATTTAATTTTTCGCTGGAGCCCCTACACCCACACATTTGATTGACTTCTCGAGTAATTCTTCTGGGAATATAAGATTTTGTGCTGCTGTGTTTGTTAATTAACGTCTTGGATAATTTAACTTTCAACAGAAATCGACGGTTTTGATGAAGATTCATTTTGGTAAACACGTGGTTTTCGTAACAATATCAATAATTAGGTGCGCTGCGGCAGAGTCATTTTCTTCTCAAAATTCAAATTTGAAATTTGGATACGCGATCCGCTCTTATAAAGGAATGAGCGAAATGAATTTGGAGGAAGTAAAAAGTGTAAGTAGGGCAGACGGGTAGCCCTTGGCTTAAAAAGTTGAAAAAAACCCAGCCTCCTTAGGATCTGTTACGAGGTTGGACTAAGCTTCTTCTTCAACTTGCCGTCTGTAATAAGACATCTTAAGTGCGCGCTTCTAAAACTGCTGCAACTAAATGATTTAAGCAAATTTTCGCTAATATTTTATCATAATTCTGTTTTGTAGCCGACTGTAAAAGTTACATATATTTTTTTAGTACTTAGTCATTATATATCTTGCTTCCACTACACAACAAACAGATATTTTTTAATTTGTGGGTTGCGCAGGTCAATATGTACTACTTAAGTTGTGCGCTGACCTTTTATTTGCCCTGAGTAAATGTAAACTATCAGTAAGTGTGTGTGCTAGTAATTAAAACCGGTCTTAATGCACTTTTCAATAGCTAAAGAATACAGAGTTCGTATACACAGGCACATTACTGACGCGATGCGATATATTTATTCTTTGCTAGATCGTAGTATTTTGATAAAGAGAGTTAACGTGGTGTTCTCTGAATTAGAGCACTTGAAAGGAATTATAAAACCCTTTATGATACGCTATGCATTAACGCGTTCATAGCTTCTTATAATGTTTCAGAAAAATAACACTTGAATTGCTTGAATTACTTGTTATGATTGTTTATTAACAGCACTCAAGTAGCTGTAAAAGTAAATAATTCCAGGTTGAGCTTTACTTCATTTTCAAAATATTTGAAAAAGTTTATATTTTATATGATAAACGTTTATGGATAAAATTATGTGGGACATTAACGCATTTGCTCATACGATGTAGAAGCATTCAATTAACTCGCTGTCTACCTAAGTAAGAGGATGATGGACGAATGCGCATGGTAGCCATATATCAATTCAAAAGGTCAATCTGACCAAATGCATGCAATGTTTACAGAGAGCTCGATTTATTCGATCCGCTGCGAATGAAGGCAAGAATATAGAAATTTATGTGCTTCTTGCGTCCAGCACTTGTATTCGAAAGTAATGGGAAGAAATTATGCATGACCCAACCGCTTTTCTAATGGAGTGTTTATTACCGCTTTTTTAAAAGTACGAAAGGCCCTCAAAATGTTCGTCTAAAGAATTTGTCTAGTCTTGCAGATAGGGAGGACATGACTTGATTAAATCCACATAAATCCTAACAACTTCTGCAGAAGATCTGCACAAAATGGCTTAAATGGAATAGAATGTAAACCATTCACTTTCCACTTAAAGCAAGCTTGATAGCAGACGGTAATATTGTAATCCACACCAGTTTCGAAAGCTGGTGATATGTTGATACCCAGGCGATGGCAATAAAGCTGGCAAAAGAAATTTAAAGAGATGTATTTAAAAAATATCTGATGCCGTAATCGCAACAAAGTTTCAAGGAGGAGAAATCTGAAGAATAATAATAGGAAAATTCATTTTTTTACTTTTCTTTATTCCGTGTTCGTTGCCACTTTCATTTTAAATCCTCTTAAAGATTCATATTTGTTTGTTTTAAACTGAAGACTAAATAAAATTTTCTCACGCAACAAGTTCTTTGCTTCAGATTATTTGTGTTGTAAGCTATAATGTCCGAATGATTTTTTGGCCTTTTAGTTCATGCAACGATACACACCTGTGTAAGTAAGTATTTGTTTGATCATACTATACATAACAATACACCTGCGAGCATTCTAAAATAGAAACCAAACTTCAACATAAACAAATCTATGTAAAAAACAAGTAAGAACTCTATAGTCGGGCAAGGTCGACCATTAGATACCAAACGACCACTTTGCCTAGCATAGTTATTCACTCGTTTTCGCAATAACATACCAAAAATTACATATTATTTTATGTGAAGGCGTATATCCATGAAACCTCGCACATTGGAGGATGCTCAAAACATCACATGACGTTATTCAAATCTAACAAATACAATTTACTTTCTAAATATTTTATTATTTTTCAGTTTCCGTTATAAAAACCTAGAAAATAGACTTTCTCTCCATATAAGGGCTTGCTTTTGACGATAATTCCTAATAGACCTATTTAATCCAAATTCCCTATGTCAAATTTTTTTGCTAAATTGCTTTCATCATAAAATATTAAAAACTAAAACTTTTTCTGAACAATTTAAAATTTCGAAATACCATTACGCAGCAGGTTTTGTCGAAAAATGTTGAAAATTGCAATGAATTTTCAAAATAAGGCGTTCTATAAGAAGTGGTCGAAAAAATGGTCCGATCCGGACGTTTATCAGCAGCGTTCGTTCTTGGGTCAAAACACGTCAGCGTATCAATTTTCATCGTAATATACCAAAATTTGCGACCTATATGATGAACACAAAAATAAATGGATGAGCATCAAAAGGACACGCGTACAGACAAGCTTAGATCGGTTCAGAAATGATTCAGAGAATGAATCTGAATCGATCGGTATAATAAAAGATGGATGTACGTTCTTTTGAGCGTTGCGTTCGTCCGGAAAAACTGAATATACCCTGCACCACAACTGGTGTAGGGTAAAAAAATGAAGAAAAAACGGCAAATTCTTTTCAAAATAGACACAT
Organism: Glossina morsitans morsitans; assembly: GCA_001077435.1. Classification (NCBI taxonomy): domain Eukaryota; kingdom Metazoa; phylum Arthropoda; class Insecta; order Diptera; family Glossinidae; genus Glossina; species Glossina morsitans. Next base: position 14,302 of record CCAG010018953.1, on the reverse strand, counting down.
TTAAGTTGTAATGTTGAGAAAAACGAAACGCTAAACAAGTTATTTTTTAATGCATCGCACTGCAAAGGCAATAATGTTGGCAAAGAACCTTGATCAACTGAAACGTTTAAATGTGAATCGATCGATCTTAAGTAGAATAGAGTATGAAGTTAAGCACACATATATGGAGCTACGTATTGGAAGTTATGTGGAGCAAGCAGCTTCGAAGTTAAGCAATTGAAATTCTAATTAAATTGGCGACTTTTTATTTTTTGTTAGACAAATTCCAATAAAATGCGATTGATCGCCGTATGAAAAAACATAAAAATGCTTACTTAAAGCGTGCACTGGCGTATCTTTATCTATTATAAATGTATGTTTCTATTCAGGTTATTGATCTCTGAAATATTTGATTAACTAGACGATCACGTTTTTTTCTTTTTTTTTTTATGAAAAACCAATAACAACAAATGCGTATATATATGTAGCTATGTAGACATCAATTATTATAGTCACAAATTTATGCTATTGCATGGCGGGCAATTTGAGCAAACGCAAAGAAACGCAAATGTGTACTGCATAATAAATCATTTAAAACGTAAACAATCAGTGGCTTCAGCCAAATCAATGTTTTTCAAATATGATATTGTCTAGAAAGTATTCATCCTTTTATTAACGGAATAACAACAAATCAGGGCCATCTTTTGAATCCTTCAACGCAGAAAGCATCTAAGAATTCTTGCACATAAAAGTTCAATATGCGCTTACCTTCCGCAAAACTGCTCTACAGTGTGCATATATTTTAAAATTTGAATAAACACAAATTTGTGTTCTTTACAGGCTAAAGCTATTGAAAAGAACAACCACAGTATGTCCCGCTTTCGTTGCGAAAAATCCGTCGAATTCAAACACTCGTCCAATGTCTAAACATAACCTACATACGAGTTTTCAATTATTTGACGAAAACTAGGTACAAAACGGAGCTCGACTCTTGGTTTTACTTAATTTCAAGTCTAATTATTAAAAAAATGTATAAAATGTTATACACAATGAATTGTCTATGGCTTGGTGCTCTTGGTGCTTGGCTATCAAGTGGGATTGAAAGGTTATGGAAATACGGACAATTTGTTCCATAATTGGGTTCTTAATTCTTAAGGTGATAAGAATTCTTTGAAATTGAAAAGTTATCTTTTTTATAGCAACTGAATGGTCGTGGGCTCAAATCTCAAGTGCGGTAGACTTTTTGATAAAGCCGAAAGCCTTAGATGCTAAAAATTTGCAAAATTTGTAATAATAATAGAAACAATAATAATATAGCGTTTTATTTTGTGAAAAGAGAACTATAGTCGAAAAACGAAAAGGCTTGCAATGCTTTCTAAAATCGTATGTTCCATCTTCTCATTATTGTGTGCAGTACTTTAGACGCGAACAGACCGAAACCAAAACCACCACCAAAACACATATGGCATGTTATGCTGATAAAACGCAAATATTGTATCACGCTAGTTGCAAAGCCGCCTGCAAAAACTATCTTACAATCTTTATATTGAAACCCAACTAAGTTTTTAAATGACGATCAATATGATTCAGAGGTAATTCCTTTGCTGTTCTTATCCAAATAATTGCACTTTTTGTTGATTGCCAAAAAGTAATACTTTGTGAACTAAAGACTTTAATATGAATTCTATTACGTCTAATGTTGTCACACGATGATCATAACTTATATTATGAGCCTATTAAAACATTAACTTTTGCGCCTATTGAATTAAAAATTTTAGGGAATAAACCGTCGAAATAATCTCTTTTCACTATTTTTTGGTTTGGAATTTATACAAGCTACAGGGTAATAAGCAAAGTGTTCAAGTATTAAGGGAACACTTTGCTTATTTATATCTATCTACATTCTTCTCCATAAGACGTTCGTACGTACGTTTTTCTCTAATTACATATCAATGAAACTTCAGAAGACATTTAGAGACGTTGAGATGGAGCATTTTAAAGAACCTTGTGTTTGGCATTAATTTGACTCAAGAAGAATATAAACTATTTTATGTCTTTCTAAAAGAAATTCGAAGAGAATTTTGTTTATGTTTGTATATGATGTTAGCTGAACGCACCCTCTATTGTCAACATGACAAGGCGATTGCTATTTCTTATTAATAGTTTTATTTTGTGTAGCTTTTATTTGTTTTTGAATTTCTTAACTTTTCTCAATTAAAATTCTCAACAACACTTTATTCACCCCATAAATAAATTTTTTTTTTTATTGCTGTCGTCGACATTGCATTTGTATAGGTAGTATTCCTCTTACGGCTTGTATTAAAAAAAAAAAAAACTTGACAATGGAATTTGTTTTATGAATGCCAATAAAAGCTACACATTGCAAAAGTTTCACTTTGCAACCGATTTTGGATTGAAATGAGATAAAGCGAAAACAGATATACATATTTCCAGTCAAACCATTTTAATACATAGTAGATTTAGAATAAAGGCAATATAATACAATTATGCGATTTGAAATCCACCTGCTCATATTCAAGTTAGAGTATGGAATTTTCTTTGTAAAATTAAACTATAATTAAAAAAACAAAAATTACAGTGGAATGGGGGGAAAATTTTTAATAAATGATATACTTGTAATGGTAAAAGTAATGTTGTGTGTCTAACTTGTGTATTTTAGGAGAAAATAATATGAAAATTCCGATAATTTCATTTTCACATCAATGTTTTCATTGTTCACTTCAGCTGAATGCGTCCGGCCATTTGAGGCTTTTGAGGATTTGAGGATTTCATAGATTCATGCTTATACATATAAAGCGTGTGAACAGAAATGAGGAGGTGAACGGAAGAAGAGTTGAGTAGTGAAGAGTGAATTGAGTAGGACCCAGGAAGAGGAAAGGATCAGACACAGGTGCTAAGCGATCAGCAAAAAAAAAATTTACTGGGTAAAGAGGTGAAGATGGAGTTTTTTTGAAGATGGAAGAAAAAAAAACGAACATGTTTAAAAAAGAAAAACTTTTTTGAAAGAAGAATTGAGCAATTTTTAAAATTTCTGAAAAAAATTAACTTATAAAAGAAATGAGCAACAAAAACAAAAAAAAGGAACGAAATAGCGTTTGTGCAATACCGTGAGAGAAAAGACCACTTTAACATGATCTACAAAAAATTTCAACTTGAAAAAGATTATCCATATTTATATAAAAAAATGTGGAGAAAATAAAAATATACAAAAAAAAGAGGAAAGTATGACAAAAAGTTTGAAGAATGAAGAAAACTTAAACTGTCTGAAATATGGCCAAAAATTACAAAGAAAGTTTTAGAAAAAAAAAACACAGTAGTTAACTTAAGACGTACAAGTTAAAAAAAATTAAAAAGAAAAGGACGAAAACACGATAAATAGTATAAAATCTACGAAACAAAATTTAAAAAGTCACAATGAACAAGTAAAATTTTATTAAGAAAAATTAAAAGTACGGTATTTACGTGTTTTTTTAAATTTCAAATTAAGTTCAAAAAGGGATATATAGAGAGATAATTTAAGGAAGTAAAATTATATGTCTTATAAAAATACATACACAAACAAACCAAATCAATGAAAAATACAAATAAAAGCTACATATATTTTCCATTGATACAAGTGAAATATAAAAAAATTGAGACCGTAGCAAATAAGGTAACGAAGTATAAGCAATGAGATTCTGCGTTGCCCAAGTGTGAAGGAGAAAGGAGATGAACATTGCTAGAACTGCTCAACGAACTAGCCGCCAACACCCAAACTCAAAGCATGGCAAAATTCAGATTTTCTTTTCAAAAATATTTTTAATAATTTTTAAAATTTGGCATGTTAGCAAAAAACGGCTGTAGAAACCTAGCCAACTTTGAGACTCTAGCGCGCCTAGAGCACTTTTAGTATTAACTAACTTGAAGTTAACTGGAAAGAACCATTCTTTGATAGAACGTCTGAATAAAAAAATTAGCAAACACTGATATAAACAATGAAATAGTCTTACCTAGAATTTGCAGGTATGTATTTCCACGTAAAGGGTTAACCAATGAAAATGCCCGATCTTTTGTCTTCTTGGCAAATAAAGGCATTTAATGCAGATAACAGTTCTTAGTCAAGATGGGTAGAACGATTTGAGATGGCTTTGACGATTTCTGGTGCCGAAAATGGAGACAAAGTTAATCTTCTTTTATTTTACAAGGGTCAAAATGCGTACAATATTTTGTGCGATAACACTTGTATACAAAGGCATCGGTAAACACAGATGAGATTACTATGAGCCAGGACCTTTAGAATTAGTGAAAAACAAAAAATTCCATCTGCGGAAGCAGCAAGAAGAAGAATTGGTACAACATTTTATGGTAGCACACACAGTGCGCATTTGCACGTGGGGGACGAGAGACACTCCGATCCCAACCCAAATTTCTAAGAGCAAACAGCAAGAATTGCTTTTGAACAGATTCAATTGAATCTACATAGCACCTATAGCAAGGAGACCACACAACAAAGGCACACTCGAATACAGGTCTAACGAAGCACATGTTACGCCTTTTCGTAATGTAAGGATCATCAAGCTCTTTGGATCACCTCTTTATAAAACCAAGCGCGGACCTAGCTTTGCTTAACGGGAGCTCAATTTGCAAGTTAAAACGTAACCTATGGTCAAATAGAACGGCTAAATCTGTGAACGAATCGACGTCCTCCAACGAAATACTGATTAATGAATGACTTCCTTCTTGAGGAAGAACGCTTCTTACATTTACTAAGATTTTATTTCATAAAATTCAACGCGCACCATGCAACCAAATTATTTATATCAATTTGAAGCTGATGTGATTGGCATTCTAAGGAAAAAGAAAAAAACAGTTTCACATCATCAGCATACATTAAGATCTGGCTGGATTTAATCACCGAGGGCAAATCATTAATTTATAGATCAAATAAAAAAGGGTGTGAAGATAAATTCGAATTTAACTAGTAAAGACACTTACCACTATTAAATAATTCCAATTAAAATTCAGTTGGATTTTGAAATTTGTATCTAGCGTAAAACGGATATGAGAGAACACCCGAATTTGAGATCCTAGTACGGCCAAACTAGAAAATGTCACTTATGTTCACCTACACCACGTGAATCTGTATAAAAGCACCTATCGAATAAGCAAAAAAAAATTAAACTTTTCTACAGGGAACGACTTCCCGGCTTATTTGTATCTTTTTTGTTATCGACCGACTCAACAACAGCAGAAACGCTAACGTTCATTGTAGACATCGTGGAAGCGCTAACTTGTACCAACGAATCGGAGATGTGAGAACTCGGGGGTGACTTTCCTAACGCCACGCTACGAGTTGCAACTTTACGAGTGGGGAAGAAGATGAGTGTTCAATATAATGACACTCATCGAACGATGTCTTAATTTTTTCAAACTTATCCCACAAAGAGCCCACATTTTTGCTCAAAACTGGGAAACTATTTCTCGTCTCAGTGAAGAGTTTATAGAAATCAATGTCCCGCTTCCTACAGTCACAACATGACCATCGTAATCCTTTAGAGGAATCCATGGCTGCATATGCAGCACAGCCATTAATATCAGCACACTTTGCATGGAAAGAATGTTCGCAGAGTCAATAAACAATCCATGTCCGGCGAAGCAAGACAGAAGGAGATTATGAAGAAAAAAAGAACAAAAAACTAAAAGGTTCCACGATACTAAAATTGTCAGCAAATTAAATCAAATTTCTCGCTTTCGTTGACACTGTAAATATGGAGCGAAAGCAAACCAAACTGTAAACACAGGTTAACAGAAAAAAGAGAGACTTTTACCAAGAGCTCTAATTGTTGATTGCACAAAACTAAATTGAATTTCACGTAAAAGATTAATATATTTCATATAAATTAAATTACACACTTTATTCTTTTAAAGATTTTTATACTTTAGACTCACATAAAGCAAAAAAGCAAGAGATACCCTAAAAACTTGAAATATTTCTTGCAAAGATTTAAAACGCGACTACAACGCGCGCGCAGAGTTGCCAAACTGTGTGCCGGGAAGATATTAGTAATCCTTAGAACCCGCTTAGAAGAGAACCTCACATACACGGTTTCCGAAAAAATTGTTCCACCATAGATGCCATAGAAGAGGTATATATCATAGCTCAAAACAAGGCGGTGTGAAAATGAACAGTACTCCGCAATGATGAGGCTTGACGTAAAGAATACTTTTAATTCGACTAGTTGGGAGTATACATTAGCTGCACTGAATAGGTGCCAATTTCCTTCGTACCTAATACGAATGATTAGCAGTTATCTACCCATGAATACGCTGTTATTCCATATAACGGAGGGTGCCAAAAATATATAGTTACAGCGGGTGTTTCTCAAGGGTCTGTGCTTTTTCTCTTAGTGTAGATAGTCTTGTATGACGCAGCGCTTTGCTTGCCTGTTCCCAGAAGTGTGATGGCGGTGATAGCGAAAGAGTTAGGCCACCTTCGCCAAATCGGAGCAGAAGAAGTTGCGCTTGTAAAAGCGTGGTCTGGGAAAATAAATTTCAAGTGGAGAAGAAAGAGGTAATATTAATTACAAGCAGGAATTCCTCACCAGTAGGCGTATATTGGCGTAAAGAAGTTCAGCAAGACATGCTTTAAGTTGACGACAATTATGAGTGGGCGAGAAACGTAAAAGATTATTGCTACCGAAAGTGGTGCAATTAAAAAGAAAAGGTCTCATGTATGGACAAATGCTTTTGGTAGGTATAGGTTCGCGAAAGAAGTCAATTCAATATTCTGATTATGCGCAGTGCGAATGTATAGTGGCTTCCTTATCGTCTTGTATCACGCTGCATGTCTCATTAGCGGAGCAGTGACTGCTGAACGCTTGGCCATGCAAGTGGGAAACACATAGGGTGGTCGAAAGCAAAATAAGAGACGATTGTTACGAGAAGAAAAGGAACAAATAAACCATGCAAGCTTGCAAGCATAGCAAACAGCGTATGATAAGTCTAGCCCAGGCAGGTGGACTTATGGTCCCCAATGTAAACTAAACGGTGGAAAGAAAACACGACAACGTTCACTTTAACCTATTGCATATTTTGAGTGGGCATGGTTGTTTCCGGCTGTCCTTACATATAAAGGTAGTAACTCGTATCACCCAGAGCATATTGAACAAAGTGAATTATTGATCATGTCTAAGATCTGCGATTAAGAGGGAAATGATAAATGAAGCTATAGGAGGAAGACTGGTGCATGACAGTGCAGTAATGTCCGTGTTGCGTCAGCCCCCGGAGCCTAATATAAGACTTTTGTGAAAACATAATGGCAAAAGTTTGATCATTAGATGGGATTTAATTGAGGTTTACACCGTGTGCCAACACAATAGTCAAGGGTACTTCCGGAAGGGTAACCGTAGGGTTTTAGTGCAGTGACAGCGCCACATTGACTTAGACGGTTAACGCTTTTCCCTGTTTAAAAAAAAAAGACTATGTAGTCTTCCCAGGAGAGATGTGCAGCTCCATAATAAATCATGCTATTCGCCAATAAAATTAGAATATGTTAATTTTTTTTAACTACGTATTCTTCATCGCAATACAAAAACATTTTCATATTTTCTCACTGACGGTGAAGAATGCTAAGCAACATGGAGCTACTTATACTACCAGATTAATGATAAAAAAAAACTGATTTGGAATCTCGTACTGCATAGGATCTGGCGTTGATTCAATTCTCACTTTTTCTTTCTGTGCATTTATTGGCTGCTTATTTCTACCTTGAATTTACTGACAAAAATTTGTTGAGAACATCAAAGTGAGCTCATAAATAATTTCAACACCTAAACCAAGCCTACAAATTTGTGCACTACGCTTACAAAACGGTCAGCATTGTTTACATTAACAAATAAAGTTCGCCGGCAAAGATGTCGGTCTGAAAAACAAGCCATAATTTTCTAAATATTATGATTTTAACATAAAATTCGTCTACGATGTTTTAACTTTTCCTACTCCACATTTGTTTTTATCCGCTTCTGTGTACTTTAATCTTTTACATGTTTTTGTGCCTTTTCCGATGAGTAACTCTCGGAAATACAAAGGAAAAAATAAATGTAGTATACACACATTGTAAGAGACACTTGGCAGAAAATTGCAGACACTAAAAGGTGCAACGACTAATCTGTGGAAGCTGACGAACTATTTTTCGCTTGTTATCGAGGCGATATAACAAAACTGAATATACGTGTATGGCTTTTTATGTTTATTTATATGTGTCGTTAGCGGTAATTTTGTGATATTTGCAAATGTGGAAAAATATTCATCAGGCACTGTTTATAGCATAATATTTGATATTGCTGGGTTATTGCTTCGGTTTTCTACATTTTATTCTTGTAAACACATTGTGGGAATAACAATTTTGGTCTAATCTCTTAATATCTTTTTTTTCATGCCATTCGCGATGTATGTGGTTTAGTTTTCATTTGCGAACTTTAAAATTCTTGGAAAGTTTCGTTAAAGGTGTGCCTTTTATTCATTGACAATATGTTTCAAGGGTGCATCGTGCAAAATTTACTTGTGGGTGATTCTGCCAACATTTTAAAGTCAAAATTTGACTCTCTAGGCGATTTTCAAAGAAACAAAAATGTTTTTGGAAACATTATAAATATGATACAACGTTGGAAAGTTTATTGATTAAGGATTCACGTGATATTAGTTTCATTTATGCGCAGCACTTAGTCTGGTCACAGTGGTTAAGTAAACTGTCATTTTTTCAGTCTCGTATTTGGCATAGTGTAAATACCAAGTTTTAACTAGTTAACAGAAGGATGTGTTATTTTTTTGTAATATTTTGCTGGTGTGGATTTCTGGTGTGTGTGGATCCCATAATAAATTCGCAAAGTGCGATCAGAAAATATAGATAAAATAGTCAATATCACGCGCTGTAGTCGATCTACTAAACACACTTTGGAAAACTTCCATGGAGGGCGGCCATGAAAGAACCGAGGAAATCATCTGATACTTTTCGATTCTCTTACATTTGTCGCACTTTCTACTGCCAAGACTAAGTCGCAATAACATCATAATGGTTTCTCGCTAGAACAACGTTTGTTTTTGTCTTTTTGAACAAAACCTTTGAATTTGGTAAAATTTTTTAAATGAAAAATAACTTTAGTCAACAATTGCACCTAACTCTGGTATGTGATGGTTTCGTATAGAATTCAAGACTTGTAAAAACATTTCTACAATTAGCTCGAAAAGGTAGATTAATTTTAGCAGTACATTTGTAACACGAAGTAATAAAACCTATTCGTCTTTCCAATAGATAAATGAAGTGAATTAAAAAAATAAATATTTCCTAACAGCATCATTACTACAAAATTTTGAAATAATCTGACTGAAAACTGTACAATTTGCTAGAAAAGTGAATAAAATCCACCAAATTACCGTCACATTTTTGAAAGTTTGTGTCTATTTCGGTTCGAACTAAAGAAAAATCGAAAAAATAATTATGAAAATTAATAAATGTTAGTGGATGTTGCACAAATACAACAAGCCCAACGTTAAAAGTGCACTGCTATTAGTAACTATCAAGCAATGCTCGTGTATAAAATTCCAAAAAAAATATTGCGCACAAAGTACACTATACAAAATTTGAGAGAAATAAGCCCACTTCAGACTTTTGGTACGTGTTAAAGTCATTCAAGTTCATAACCGTCAGAACGACCCATACGTGCCTATTTTCATGTACGTAAACTAATTCTAACAAATTGCAAATGGGCAATCCCTTTCCAAGCTTTCGACAATTACTAAAGGGCGTTTGGCTTTTCTCATATAGCTTTTAGCGATCTTTATGACACATCAAAAAATGTGGACTTCGCGTTGTAGTAAAGTCGAACGCATTAATATGGCTAAGGATTGAAATGAAGAAAGATCGAAGGCGCGTGCATTCGAAACTTAGAAATATTATCTTATGTCCTTAAGTAAAATTAATACGACGTTAATTGTGGGAAAACTTGGAAAATTTTTGATATATTTTAAAAATTTTAAGATGAAAAATTTATGGGCAAGTTTAACAAACATTAAAACTATCATCTGTGCAACACACGAAAATTACCATACAATTACACGTAGAAGGAAGAAAATTTTGAAACTAATTTTGATCTTTTATATAATGTGTTCAGCTGGTAAGAAGGAGAATGCGATACCTACTTACCAACAACGCAAAGAAAAACTTAGTAGAATATATCAAGAGCCCATTCTAAGTCCTTAGTCACTGATTAGATGTGTCTTTTTATTTTGTTTATTGCTTCACCGATGTAGATGATAAAGCTTCTGGGACAAGCTAGATAATTTTATTAATGTTTTTGGTTCTTTTCTAGTTTTTTGTAAATACTAAAATAAGTAGAAAAAAACCATATTTTTATTTAAACGCTTGAATTATGTAATATTGCGTGTTTTTAAATAAATAAAAAACCAACAATAGCAATTGTTTGAATTTAATACAAGTTTGCCCAAGTATAAGCAGGGTTATAAATGTATTATGTACGTATCGCAAGGTAAAATTGTAATCAATAAAGGTGAACGAGCGAAGAGCGGCAGTCACACAGTATTCACGCTCGCCTATGTAATTTCATTTCTCCTTCACCTAATTGGCCAAAAAAATATAAACGTTCGACAAACTACTAAAGCTTCACCAGAGAAATGTCAGGGCACGAGTGTAATTGAATGATTTTCGGCCCGATAATAATGGTATACAACTTGTATTTTTTAATATGATTCATATTAAGGTAAAGTATTACATGTTGATTAACTTTCGTTTTATCTTCACAATGCCTTTTGAAAAACAAGATGTTTAACTTTAAAATAAATCTTAATATGGAAAGATGCTAAGTGTACAAGGAAGAGTACTGGTAATGTTAAATGAAGCAGTTTTCTACCGTACTTTATTGTGACTCACTAGATGAATATAGGTGGAATTTTCTGATCTAACGATTTTCTCATAGCCGGCTTACGCTTATATAAAAAATTTCAAGAATTTAGAAAAAGTAGTTCCGGAAAGGAGAATTTAAATCTGTTTAACTTAGGTATATCTACCTTTTAATCGAATCTTTTATCTATCTAACTTTAACGTCAAGCTTTCCTCAATTACATAAAGTTTTATATCCGACCAATCTTCTTCTGATATTTCATATTGGAGTTCGAGCGATAATATGACTAATGTATGAAGGGAATGCCTTTCGCAAAATCCTGCTTCTGCGCGCAAACATTTAGACCTCGTAATAACTAAGCCCTTTGAACATAATTTCCAATAATCAAAACGTTTAACCATTTTTTGTGTTTCCGAGTTAAATTAACACTAATAAGTTGGGTTTCCAATAAAGAAATCGCATGTGATGCATGTGATATTATTTGCAATGATTTCATCGTTTTTCTTATTATTAAAATAATTTAAAATAATTTATATCTTTTTTACATACAATTGCATAAGCTACTGAGAAAGTACAACGTAACGTGACTACATCACTTGAAGGTGTCATCACCAGCAATTGAGCAGAATGCTTCTTAATTTCCGTTATAGAGCAAATAAAGGAAATATCCAGAGTAATTTGAAAAGTCGCAGCAAGAAATTTTAAGACGAAACAAAGAAGAAGAAGAAAAGCTCAATTTGATTGTATTTTCATAGATTTTGTGCTAGCAGACGAGCAAGTGGTTGTACTTGTCTTGTAAATTATATGTAAGTCATATAAGCACTAGTAATAACAACCTACAATGAGCGAACTTCTTCTGCCAATAAAAATTCAATACATTCACTTATAGGTTGTGCACGCAACGGAACTCATTTTTCTTTACAACATTAACAAACAAATAGTTATCTGAATGAACATTCATTTCAAAGACAACAGTAAACTTTTATCTACTACTGCAGTTTCAGCGAACCCCCCTGATGGCGATACACGTCGTTAAGTGGAATTGAAGAACGATTACAAAGAATATAAGCAAAACCAACCACATTAGCTACAAATTATTCGTTGAACAACACACCTGCAATAGTTTTTCTACCACTTCCTTCAAAAAGATGTTCCGTTGATTAATAAACAAGTAAACACTTTGAAATGTCCGTTCACATCCGGTCATTTATAAGTTATTATAAAGCAACTCGTATTAATAGAAATTTATATTCGGAAGGCTCTCCACGAATGTTCAGATTCTCACACGTGTATTTCGATAGTAAGTCTTCTGCCTTGCATTATGCAACCACTTTCTGTCAAATGTACAAACTAGTACGTCCACTGCCTAAGTTTAAATACTATATAAATAAAAGCCACATTGACAGTAATAGAAATAATTCGAAAATTGCATAAGCTTTTTGGGAAACGAGCTAAACTAACTAAATCAAGAATATTATGCTCGGCTGGGTTGGGAAATTGTATACCCGTTCCTCATTTTTTCTTAAAAACTCTGATAAAGAATATATACGCTTTATAGGGTGTCTGAAGTCCCATTTTGGATGTCACAAACATTACGACAAAATGAGCCTACGCTCATCCTTCATTTGACATCTGCGACTCATGTTTTCAGCTATCTTCCGATATATCTCCTCCTATGGAATGTCAATCTTTATTTCTTATGGATTTATATAAGATGTTTAAAATCCAAAATCTGAAAGCCAAGTTGGATCGCTTTGCCATTAGTTGCCACGCCATATTATATATGATCGTGAAGAAGCGAAAGACGACCAGTGATCAGGCCTTCCTAACTTCTCAACACTCGTGCCAAACACACACAGAAACTGGATAATTGGAAAACTAGTGAAATATTAACAAAATAGGCGGGCAAACGAAATTCACAATTAACGAAAAACGGTATAAAAATATGATGGAGTGTAGGGTATTCCCAAATCGTTTAAGAGATCATTTAAAAGGTACAGGGTATGCATAATATATTATTCCATATATACAATACAATCGATACCAGCTCGAGGTAATTATTAAAAGATATATATTCATATCAGTTTTCAATTAGATAACAGAGAGAGATATATTAAAAGCTAATATATTCTTTTTGCATTGATAATTATTTGACATCACGTCTCTGGTACAAAAAAAATTTGCATAGTCTGCGGGTATGCGATTGCCGTTGAAGTGATCTTTGCGCGTAAAAGTTAAAGACGACAACGAAATATTTGCAGTAAAGCCTCTTATTCAATGGAAAACCGCGGTAGTTTCCAGAATTTTTTGTTTTAATAGATGCTCTCAACCTTCTACGATGTGTGGAAAAAACCTATTACCAGCAGCGGTATTTTCTTCGAAATTTCGAACTTCTTAAGCGTTGCGAAAACACTTCATGTGTCAAATGGATTCTGTGAGCAAATTACAGCCCAACTTTTTGATTTCAAATGTTTCTAATACACGTTATCTTCATTTGAAAGCATTTCCAAACAATACTGTTAGTGTAACTTCATAAAGACGATCATTGACTAGATACGATGCTGAGGGCTGTTCAAAAGTTATCGTGCTTTCTGCCAACAAAGTAAAAATTAAAAAGTAAGGAAGATTTTGAATTATATATTTTCTCAGCCGTTTCGCTTCCTTAAAGTGTAAAATGTGCAATTCTGTCTTTGACAAACCCAACAAAAAGGGCTCTTCCGCAAATAGAATATTCGAGAAAAGAGCTAGGGGACAAATATTTGAACATTCAAGCGGAGTTAGGCAAAAAAGGTATTGTAACAAGGAAGCCTGCCTATAATAACACCGTGTTTGAAAACCAGTATAAACCCAAAAATTCGCATTTTTTCATTCGAAAACTTTACAATATTTTAAAAGAGAAATACATAGAATACTACCAACAAAAAGAATTTACAGTTTTACTATTACTAAATGAGCGACTTTCTTTTCGAAAATTGAGTTTTATCATTCAAATACTCGCCAATCAGCCAAAGATTAATATTTATGAAATGGCTACGTATTCTTCTAGTTGTAGGCATGCAAATGAAACGTATATACGTAGGTGGACAGAAAAATAGGTGCGAGATGTATTTTTCAGTTCTATGCCATAGAAATTGTAAAAAGTAGATTCCACAACACTCACGCAACGTTTTTACATGTGGGCAAACTTTTCAAAATTAATTTCCGGAATCCCACGTGAGCTAGTTCTTGCAGTAAAAAATTGAAGGATTTTATGTTCCTTTAGTAGCTTTTTCAGCTAGACGTACGTCTCCTTTAAAGTTGTGGAAAATGAAGCGTGTTATATTATTTTGCTGTAAAAGTGGATTGTACAGGTAAAAAGGTATTGCTTGAGAAAGAAAAGCACGTCATTGTAGTGAAGAAAACAGACG
>CCAG010018951.1:0-46469 GCA_001077435.1 Glossina morsitans morsitans | reverse complement strand
AAAAGAATTTACAGTTTTACTATTACTAAATGAGCGACTTTCTTTTCGAAAATTGAGTTTTATCATTCAAATACTCGCCAATCAGCCAAAGATTAATATTTATGAAATGGCTACGTATTCTTCTAGTTGTAGGCATGCAAATGAAACGTATATACGTAGGTGGACAGAAAAATAGGTGCGAGATGTATTTTTCAGTTCTATGCCATAGAAATTGTAAAAAGTAGATTCCACAACACTCACGCAACGTTTTTACATGTGGGCAAACTTTTCAAAATTAATTTCCGGAATCCCACGTGAGCTAGTTCTTGCAGTAAAAAATTGAAGGATTTTATGTTCCTTTAGTAGCTTTTTCAGCTAGACGTACGTCTCCTTTAAAGTTGTGGAAAATGAAGCGTGTTATATTATTTTGCTGTAAAAGTGTACAGTAAAAGTACAGGTAAAAAGGTATTGCTTGAGAAAGAAAAGCACGTCATTGTAGTGAAGAAAACAGACGGATGCTTCGTCAGCTGCAAAATCAGGAGAAACCATGCACTTTGTCATGAATGCTCTGAACTCCCAAAAAAAGTATTGGAAAATGCGGAGCAATTAAAAAAACTTCTCCTGGTTTCAATAATCGAATGATAATTTTAGCGTCACCCCTTCAAGTCCTCTAGAGTAGTTTTCGATGAATTTGGGTCTGTTCGGAAATGTTCCCATTTTATAAATAAATGATAATATGTAATAAATAATGGGGGAAACATGGAAAAGTATACTCCCCACTAGTATAAAGCAACATATATTTTTCTGTCCACCTCCATCTATATAATAAATATATATAAATACATATATACTTTTTATTTTTCTTGGGTTAGTTCAAACTTGCATCAATTACAAAGCTCGTCCCGGCTGTTATTGTTTTGTTATTTTGCCTTTCATCACCAAAAAAAGCCTTGTTTTTTTAGTCTTGTTACAGTCCCATTTTACATTTTACATTTTACAGTCCCAAATTATGTGGGCCCTCGAATATTTTCTGTAAAACATGAAAAATTTAAAAATATTAGCCATAAAAATAAGTGAAAGTATTGTTATCGGTTCGATAGTTAAAAATGCCGAAAAGCACATATGTTGTTAAATTTCACTTTTTCTCTTTTTCAATAATCAAGACATAATCTCCAAGTATTTTTATGTTAGCACATCTATACGTAAATATAAGGTGACCACTATGCAGAGAAAATTCAACTGAGGTATACACAAAGAACACTGCGAACAGCCGCAATAGGTGAATGCAAAGATTATTCTTTTCTACACTGATTACAACGCTTTTATTTATATTGATAAACCCATTAACGTTATCGTCAAAAGGCTTAGTCCAGCATATTCTTCAACTTAAAATCTCTTCTCTAAATGAAAAATTAAAGCAAGCGGAACTAAATTGCGAGCTAAACTCTTAAAATAAGAAGAATTAGAAGATTACCTCCCACTATCTTTGCTAATAGAAAATGAACAAATTCTTTTTTCTAAACCTGTTAAATATACACTTGGGATCTTTGATGATAATACACTTACATTTAAAAAACGCATTAAAAATGCTTGCTGTAAATCTATTACCTCTAAATTAAATATAAAACCGGCTTTCTTTAATAAGGAAAGCAGATCAATTTTAACTTATGCTTGTCCCATGGAAAATTTGTGGCAAACCATTTAAGTCAATCAAGATAAGTGTCTCAAAAGTATTCACAACCTACTTAAAAGATTTCCAACACTCGAACTCCGCAGACTTTCCAAATTACTTCTTACGAAGTATTACATTATTAATTTGGTTAGCACCTTTCGAATAAAGATGTAGGTAATCAAATTTCCCTCGTCTTGTTCTCTCGTTTGTTTTAACTCAATCTATTTTATCATTTTTCTTTTTTCACTCTAATTTTTCCTTTTTATTATTATTATTATTATTATTTTTTATATGTATAAAGATATGCACATATGAGGTTTTACTATGTTTTTTTCATTTATTAGTTTTCCAATAATACCAGACATGCTATTGTTTCCTCTTCTAATACACTGAGGGTACTTTGCTGTTGAAGTATCTTCAAATAACATCCCAGATTTTGTCAAAATTGTGAAATTTATTATTATTATTATTATTATTATTATTATTAATTTAGCCAGATAATAAATTCCAAGGCTAAAGTCTTAAAACAGTAGCAACTAAAGCTTTCGGCTTTTATAAAATTGAATAATGAATAAACGTTTAAAATAAGGAAAAATATTAATAAAAACTGCATAAAGGCTGGTCACTTTACCACATAAATATACACGTATACAAGAAACACACTTATGCTTGCTTTTATACTAATTTAAACAAGTTTTATTATTATGAGGAAAACGTGTGATGTACTTGTTAAAAACTCGTTAGAAACACTTCACCTAACTAATTCAACCGGTTGTCGCCAAAACACGTGAGATGCATGCACAGTAAGCTCTCTTAGTTTTTTAATAGTAATGCTATATTCGGCGAAATGGGGGATATTGGACATAAAATATGTGGAAACCTCTAACTGACGCAATTTTTTCAAAACCAAAATTTACGGCAGCAGTGCCAAATTTTAAATCTATGTGTGCCAAACTGTATAATCGTAGTTTGAAATATTAGGTCATTGTTCAACTTTTTTGTCAATTTTTCGATTGCTCATCATAAGTGCTCATAGCAAATAATTTTTCTGATGATGTACCCCTTTTATATAACTCCTGGAAACTTATAGCAGAGTACATGCATATGTAGATGTATATGCATACATATAGTAAAATATATTAGATACATATATACATTTGAGCAAATCCATCTTTCCGTTCGCTACGATTCCATGAAAAATTGGTCTGAAAAGTTAAAACATGATATAACGAGAATGTGAGGAAGAGGTACAAGATCAGCTGACTATCACCATCTCATGTGATGACGGAGAATAACTTGCAGTAACTTAAAATTAAAAAAAAGCTTTTTCATATTAAATTTATGAAGTAAGTGAAATTCGATAAATGTGACCGGACGCTAAATCTACTTGTCAGCGATTATTTTCAAATTAGTCTCTGTTACAAATTCCCATTGAGACAATTAAGTCACAAAACTTCTAATTTAGTGACCTTGCGAGAAGAACTTATGAGTATATGAGCTCAACAGTGAAAGCAAGTGAAGAATATGTTTTCTTTCTAGCTTTCATTGAAATAATCTATTTTTTCTAAGGTTAATTCAATAACTAGGAAGCGGTGTTGATAAAGGATTCAGGTAACACTAATTTCATTTTTTCACAGTATTCGGTTTATTTATAGCAGCAGTAAAAAAACTTCATCATATTCAATTCTGACTAATTAACAGAAAGTTGTGCACTGCTTATAATTTTTGTTTAAAAAAATTCCTGATTTATAGTGTTTTAATTATATTTTGACTTAAATCGCTCCAGGAATTTCTTTGATTGAACTCTATTATAATACTAACAATAATAAACCTCTTTTCAAATTTTCTGGTTTGTATCTTAAATGTAACTTTAGGTTCTTTTTATACCCACTACTGTAAGGTGGGGATGTACTCATTTTATTTTTTTCCAAAATATATGTAACACCCAAAAGGAAGCTTCAGAGACCCTATACAGTACACATATTCTTGATCAGCGTGATATTCTGAGTTGAGTTTGCCTGTGTGGCGTGTGTTGTTGGTGCTCTCCGCAAAAATGAAGATATAGTCTTCAAATTTGTTAGAAATACTGGAAGTTTCTTCACGCAGGTTGGTATTGAAAATAGGCCAAATTGATCAGAGCAAAAGTGCGCAAGGAAGCGTAAACTGAACGCAAGTCCGTTTTTTTTAACAAAAATTTTTGGATTTTTGCCCGTTACTCGGAAATTATTAAAGTTACAACCCTGAAATTTTCCATATTTACTTTAGGAAACACAAACTTTACTCTTTAGGTCGGAAAATGGAACCAATCGGCCATGCCCACACACAGTTACGAGTAACTTAATTTTATTTTTTCATTTTTTTTAGTTTTTATGCTTTTTTATCACAAGGCAAACAAGACAGAATGTCGTACACTCCTCAAATGAGGACATATTGTGTACCCAAAAGTGGATTCATTTCAAAAAGAATGCAACGTGATTCATTTTTTCTTAATAATACCAGCGGGATGGGTATCAAATAAAAGAACTTGCAGAATAGAATGCGAAAAGCATAGTGGTTGGTATGCGAGATTCGGCTCCCACCGAATATAACTTTCTTACTTGTTTCAATTTTTTTTCAAAATTTCTGCGCATATCTACAGCGAATAAATAAACAATAAAAGCATATGAAGATTGGCGAGGTTACATTTTGATGAGAAATATTTATAAGTTACGGCATGTCCGAGGGGATTTTTCATTTTATGCATCAAATAGAACGAGTAGGTGACGCAAACACAATAATTACTGTTATTTCGAAGTTGAACGATGGCTTTGGCAAATTGGAAGATTTATTCGGCTTAAAGTGAATCATTAACACTAGCACCACTGAAGGGACAATTTCGATCCCCTATCTTTGTCTATTTGCCACATTCGCAAAAATGAAGGTAGGAAGTTGAAATTTAACTCAAACATTGCTTGGTCGATTAAGAATCCAATGTTAAAACATTGGTTACGATCTGCTCAAATATGCGCCCACCATAGAGGAGAAACCAAAACCACCTCGAAAAAATGATAATTTTTTCATATTTTCGCCTATAACTTACGTTCCTGTAAAGATATTTCAAAAAACCCACTGCCCAAATGTTGGTTGGTTTGGTTCGGACGGACATTTGGTCGATAGATTGTAAGAAATATCTTCGCGGAAACGATTGTTGTAGACCAAAATTTGAAAAAGATTTCGGCGGTTTTCTGAGGCTTTTCCAGTTTCTCCCACATAATGCACAAGCGCAAACACAGAGCACACCCAGTTTTTAACCTCACATTCAAATGTCAGGTTCCTATTTTCATTTTTATAACTGTAGTAAGTCGACAAACGTAGAGGATCAAAATGATCCCTTTAAGATCGTAAATTAAAAAGTTTCAAAATGACGCACTCTGTAGTTCTAGTGTAAATATCCACCAAGTAAGTAGTATGCTAATAATGAATAAAGTTATATTCGGCTGGATCCGAATCTTGTATACCCACCACTACACATTTTATCATACCAAGAGCAATTTCATCCTACTGAAGAATGGTGAAACAAAATGAAGTTTTAATACTTTATAACATACGGCGGGCATGGTCGTCTATTTCCAAGTACTCCTTCCTCTGTAATTTACGAAAAATGTGTAAAAAAACATGAAAAAGTAAATTAACTATATTTTGTTGTTTTATAGCAAAGAGCGCGCGCGTTCAATTTTTCCTAATTAAAGACAACGTACCCTCATATGCAGAATAATGTACAAGACTGAGCCTTTGTAAAGGCTAGAGAAATAATCCACCACCATAGAGTTTTTTTTTCTTCTATATTTAGGGGAATAAATGAAATTTTTAGGCAGAAAAAAATAACATTTCTTTTTTTGAATGGGATTGACTTGGGTTTTCCTGATTTAGAGAGGCGATTACTTTTTTTTCTTTTGGATTTACAAAAATTGAAAATTATTATATAAGAAGGAAATACTCATTTTGTTTAACTACTCTAAAGCAACACAGAAAAGCCAACTAAGATTACAAAACAAAAATTGTGCGTGGAAGTGCTTCTCTAGCCATCTTTGTAGGCGGTATTCTGAATTTACTTTATACCCTGTTTCTGAATGTTTTCATTCGACTTGGCCAAAAGAAAAGCAATTGGAGTTGCGTAAACGTTCACTACTTCCTGTCGCTTTTGGACACATTTATTTTAACTGCCTTCCTCAATGTTCCTATTGAGAAGATTTTAAAATTCTTCGTTCGTAGCAACACAAAAGAACATTAGATGTAATTTGAACAACCGGTGTAGTCATACAGTACAGTGTATATTTAAAAGCTTGTTTTATCACATTTTGCTGGCTTAAAGAAATGCGTATTCACGTAACATGACGAGTTAATTTAATCTAGTCTCTTATCATTACATATTACTAATCATAACTCATTTTTTCTTTTTATATAATTACTATAAGTGTTTTGTCTTGATTTTTAAGATTTTGCTATTAACTATTAATCATTAAATAATTGAACGTCAGATTTCTTTTGTCGTTTTACCCAAGTTAAATTAAAAGAATAATAAAAAAAAGAATCAAACAAAAAATAACAACAAATTAGTTGTACATACGAGTATACGGTTATTTCTTTTTCGCTATCCTTTGTTAAGTTTCTACACAAGATTATGTTCAAGAATTAAAATGTATTTGTGTACGAAACTTAGGTAGAAGGACATTGCCAGACACTGGACAATACTAGGTCGGTCACATATAGAATCCAACACGTCTCTCTGCCTTTATCGATTATGTCTGTGATTTCTCGCCTCCATATTGTCCATCTGTGCTTCCACTAAAATTATTTCTGTGATTTTCAAAATTTTTTATCTTTTCATAATAGCAAGCATGATTTAAAATAATTGATTAGATCAAATGATTCGGAATAGCAATACGTGGGACCGCCCGCTTGCCGACAAGTAAAATCGGAAAATATGCATGAGCGACTCCGTATTCAGATTAAGTGTTGCACCTCGTTTACCTTATGAGTAACAAGTAGAAAATGTCAAAAAAGTGAAAACAATGAAATGGCTATATGTGGGCGATTTTTTCATTTTTAAACTCAAATATCACGAATCCCCATAAAATAAACTTAGAAAATTGCAGCCGTCTATCTATCATAATTTATGAACAGTGAGCAGAAACCAAACAATTTTCGTTAAGAGAAAGGGGGTGCTTCCAGTTAAAGCTTCACTGTGAGCGTGTCTTTCGATTGATTTAGCCTATTGAGAGATATTTTAGTGTTTCTGTCGTATTTGAAGATGATATGGTAAATTCTGGGTCTAGAAGTGTGTCAAAAACCCACATTCTAACAGACGAACAAAGATGGCTAGATCAAATCAAAATTTGATGGATATCGGGAATATGTACACTTTACATAAATGTTTTATGGCCGATGTTTGTACCGGATTTCAGATTAATATCTACACTCAATTGTATGTTATAATTTTTTTGCTTTTTATGAGAATATTCGTTGGCGGATCATGTCTATATTTAAACTAGGATGCGACCATGTTAAATCTACATGGTAAACTTCAAATTTCTATCCTAGCCCGCTTAAGACTAACTCGACTTCGCTTAAACTAATCAAGAGTGTATACACTTTACAGAGCCTCCAATCGCTAGCTTTGTGCCCTACAAACACAAGAATAAATTTAGCATACCTTAATTTACTGATGCTAGGAACAACAATTACAGTTATTTTGCCTTTAATTTTTTGATTTATTGCTCATCTTATCCATTTGCTTAATTTTCTAGAAGGAACTGCCACATAAATTACTATTTATAAATGAATTTGAATTAAGAATTTTATTATTCGCGCAAAGTTCTAAGTTTATGGTCAAGGGTCACCAACGACGAGTTTCATGGAAAAATTTTCATCCACATGTATGTGCCTACTTGTATAAAAGTATGTAATGCATGTGAACGTAAGAAACACATTTATAATGGTGATCAATGCAATGTACGTTATTCATGTTTTAATGAGACTTGACGAGATTTCATGAGCATATATGCGTATATGCAAATTCAAAATAATGACTCATAGATTCTGAGAATAGAAGCATTAATTTCAAGTTTCTTACCGATCAGTAGACCTTCATTTGATTTTTATATCCCAAGGGGTCAACAAATTCTGGATTAGCGTAACCTTCTAGCGCAGTTTAGCTGTATATATGATCTAATTTGAATTTAAATTTATTAGATGAAGCATATATACTTATATGTGTATATATATACTTATATATATATATATATAATATATATATATATGTATATATATATATATTATATATATATATATGTATATATATATATATTATATATATATCCATATATATATATATATATGTATATACATACGAGCGGTATTTATGCATGTGAGTAAAAGTTTTCCGATAAAACTAACTGCGTTTTTAAAAAAAAAAAAAAGAAAGAATTATTTATTGTAAAATGAAAGTACATACATACGTATGTTGTTAAAATGGAATATAAAGAAAAATATTTCAATTTTTATGTATTCAAACGAGTAAATATTATCAAAGACCTATTCGTCAGTCATTAGAGTCTATAATGGTTGAATCACTACACTTCCGATCTCAACAAGATGGACAGAATTAAGTGTATAACGCTCGCTCTTAATAAAATATCTTGTGAATATATTTCAAGCACGTCGAATAACTTCCAAATGTTTCAAGCGAGGAAATTGATTACGCCCATAATCATTAATTTTTGATCAGTAATCGCTTTTAAATGATTCTCCTAACCCATCAACTTTCTTTCTGGAATATCATTATTTTTACAGAACACGAGCAAACTCAAAACGAGTAAAAAATGGCTTTGACACTGCAATCGAGCTAAAAAAAAAAAGGCATTGATTGATTTAAACTGTTCAAACGACTGTTAATTTTGGTGCGTCTCAAGCTCAATAGTCTGTTTTATTATTACAAATATTTTTCCTACGTTGAAATAAAGAAACGCCTTTACTTTCTCATAAAAGTTTTTATATTGTGATTGCACTATAATTTTTACTTAATTTATACAATAATTACTTGGAAACAATTGCTAATTAATAGTTTGCTTAATCGTATAGGTAAATATGTTCACAAATTGATGCAAACTGCTTGACTTTATATATAACTTTCGCTTCGAGACGACTATATTTTCCCATTTTAACCTTTTTTATTACCGTTAACTTTTTTGTAGTCAGAATTAGAATAGTTTTTGTTATTTTCTTGAATTATTTTCTATGAATTTTTGATTTACTTGGAAATATTTCGAACTTAGAAACATTTGCACAGTTATTTATCAGCTTACGTGACGGTTATATTGTTAATATTCTGATGTTAGTACTATACTTATTAATACATATCCTAATTTTAACGTTTGAAAACCTGTTAATGCAATAAAACCAGAGACAGCAGAATAATAAGATGGTCCGACATTTTGTTCAAAATTCAAACAAGGAGATTATTACGGACTTGCTTTTGCTTGATGTCGCATTTTCTCAAACGTTTGCAAAGAAGAAGTATATACAATTCAAGGGTGTGAAGGTAAATTCGAATTTAACGAGCAAAGACGCCTACCATATCTCTTAACAAAACTCTGTTACCGCCCTAATAGAGCTCTATTAAATATTTAAAATTAAGATATAGTTGGATTTGAAAGCCTACTAAGACCATAATAAAAAACGTTAAATATATTCGTGGACATCATCGTGGACATCATCATTCAAATTCTGCTTAAGGGAGCTACGGGACGAAAAGAGACCAAACAAAGGGTATTTATATAGCAAATATATTATAACTTGTTTTCTTTTGATCGTTTATTTCGAAGAATTCAAGAATTCACTATATGCTTTGATAAATTTCAATGAAAATTTTCATATCAAGAAATATGCAGAAATCTTTTATTATTAAAACAAATTATGTTATAGTTTATTACATTATCTTCGTCTAGTTTAATTATTTTGTTTATATATTTATTAATCTTATTTGTTTACACGTATATTTTTGACATGCTTTATCCAATTTTACATATCAAATATGATATACGATATATGATATTATTGTTATATTGTTTACATTCTAGAATTTAACAAATAAATAAATAAATAAAATATTAAAAACTAGTCGTTAATCCTAGCTTATGCTATTTGAAGTGTTTTTTATGTTTCCAATTAGTATGTTGTCGGGCCAAAAATTTCGAATTTTTGTATAATAAGGTATTCCTTACATATTTAATAAGGTAGCGGTAATTGTACAATACGTGAATTCAAAAAAAGGTTGCTCGGCACTTTTCATCAGAGAGTCGGATAATTTTACGTAGGAAATAAAGTATTTCAAGGCAAGATTATTGTCCAAGGCGATTCTTCGTTCACAATTCGACAGCAGAAATTTGAATTGTGAAGAGGGCTGTGATATGTGTTTAGATCGGTCTTCGGATTGGCCAAAAGAATTAGGAGAGAGCTTACGACTTCATATCAAGAAACTATTACCAGAAGCTGTGACCATACAAATAATAAGAATGAAAGAGCAAGCCGTCAAATGGGTACAAATTCAAAGCATTACTACTGTTATTCATAACAGAAACACAAAAGTCCTTAATAATCTCGTTACCTGAATTTTGAACAAAACGTCGGAACATCTTATTATTATGTTGGTTCTGATAAACAAGCGGTCGATTATTTAGTACTTGAATAAATACTATTTAGGTTCATTTAAGGTTTTACAACTATTTTCATTTGTATGACCGGAAGAACAAATGAATAGATTTTTTCACTCATTTAAATTCGCTTGCGTGCGTTATTAAAATCTATCATGAGATTTTATATTTAATCTGAAAAACAAGCTAATAAGTACCTGTTTAACTAAAACATATAATAAAAATCGAAACATATAATAATGTTGTATCTAGCATCAACTCTTTTTTGTCGCATGGCATAGGGCATACGGTAACGTTTATGGGATGATTTTGTAGCCTCTCAAAATGATGTAACATATTCATATTATCAGATAAGTCTAACAGCAGAAACTCATAGGTAACTGCCGCAGAGTTATATTATGAGTTTTGAAGAAGATCACATTCGCGTAGGAATGCGCTTCTCCGGTTTTGTTTACTAAAAGAGAATTTTTATTGAATACGAGAAAGTTCTGATCAGAAGAACTAAAAACATTTGAGTCACGCAAAGTCGACCACCAAATTCCCTACGCCGCTTTACTTAATGCAATTCCCCGCCAGTTGTCACAATAAAATATCTTACTCCATGTAAAGACATACTTTTCGTGAGAGCTATACGAAACGGGATTAAAAGAATGAACTAATGTAGTCCAAATCTAGCAAAATTAATTTTTTCATCAAACATATTATCATTCTTCAACTATTTACATCACAAAATTGCATTTTGTTGCCTTATAAGGCCTTATTTTTAATACAAGCCCTTACAAATGGCGTACTCCAAAAAATTCATCTATACGTTGCAAATTTTGTGCAGTAAATTAATATTAAAGACCAATTTTTGTCATAAAGTATTTAAATTAGATCTTTCTATGACATAAACGCTTACCTTTCATAAGAACTGTTGGAAATAGGAGATAGTTTGAAAAAATGGCCCTATCCGATCCAAATTTTCTAGATTTATTTTATATGTCAAAATACTAGTTTTTGTTGAGTAATATTAAAAATTAAAATTTTTATGCCCCATACTCTGTCAATTTTGCGCGGATATAAGTAACACCCGAAAATGACTTAAGATGGACTCACTTTTTGTTATACGAATGGATTTAGAACCGTTTTCGGAATCGACTTAAGGTTGTTAGTCCATCTGACGTCTACCCATGTAATCTTCCAATCAATTTGCAGGTTGAAATTTTTTAAATTTTTTTATCGTCATTTGATATGTTTGGGGCAAAAACGAGCCTATATAAGGTCCTATAAGAAGAACTTGAAAGTTTTGAAAGAATTGTGAAGTTTCGAAATCTCTAAGTAACAGTATTTGGACGTACTAAATTAATAAGAAAATAATTAATAGAATAGGCCAATTTTTGGATCCTCACCCCTTCAACAGCTACTACGAAAAGTGAACATTTTGAAGGCAAAAGGATATAATTTTTTTAATATTTTATGATGAAAGTTTGACATAGAAATGAACAGTACCAAATTTTTGCCACGTAGGCCTATACGTTGAACAGAATCCTACATAAGGACTCCGATGAAAAGTATGCCGTTAGAGGAAACCAAATGTTAGAACGTTGGTTACTCCATCAGTCGTTATTCATATATTGCGAGAAGCAAAACTTTGATAACATTAATCCTATCAAACCATACTACGGCGTGTGCGTAGTTCATAGATAATTGAGAAAAGGAAAGAATTGTGACATTTTTTGATAATGATGATAATAAAGAAATAATTTTGAACCCTTTATATAAAGCTGGGTGTAAGAAAAAGCTCAATATTTAATACCAAATGAGTTAACAGTAAACAATTTAACGTATCAAATTTCCATCATTTAAATCTTTTCGGAATTTCATCCAGCAGAACACTTTTAATACCTTATCAGACCCCTGTTAAAATTTTCGGTGCTTGTCTTTACTAATTATATTTAAATATAAGATCATAAAAAGGTAATAGTATATCATTAAACTATTACGACCTGGCGAGACAATTAAGTGCGATCTCTACCGCCAACGACCACTGCGATTGAAGGACGTAAATAAGGATGGCTTCGGATGGGATATATTTACCATACAGCACGTACCACTCCCCTTTAAATTTTTTTTGTATCCTTCGCTACAGAACTCTTTATATGGTGACTTCAAAAGAAGCGTTTGAGAAACACGAGCTTCATTTTTTACCTAGAAACGCCAACAGTTCTGCTGTGACGGCACAATCGTTTCACCAGAAAACTGTTGGAATGTTAATGAAAAACTGCATCATACTTTTTCGTTAATCTATTGTTACGAAAATCCCAAATCCGGTTAATGCTGACTAATTGATTTTCGTAAGTAATAAATTCCCTAGTACATATTCGTGGCGCGTCATGCAGCTGCCGGCCTAGGAAAACGATTAGCCATGAAGTCAGGTGATTGTAACATGCTTGTAAAAATGTATATAAGTAGACTATTTGCCGAAGGCAGAGAACATTTGAGTCGAACATGAACATTTGAATCGAAAAAGAATATTAAAGTTGAGAAGTCGAGAGTATTGCCAAAGTAAAATGTAAATAATCCTAGCCTTAAAGAATAGATTGTAAATGAAGAAACTTGGAGTTAAAAGAATTCTAAAGTGCATTTCTCTTGAAAATAATATTCACGATCTAGTGACGCGGACCGTATCATAGAAAAGCGGAAATTTGTAACAGTGCTATATATGTCCTTGATTAAAATTTTTTTACCAAATGGTTATGGTTAGTAGGATCGTAACGGTCGTTTTTATTTAAAACGCGGTTCAGCGTTGACGACAGAGCCTACAATGAACGCGCTTTTGCAGTTATTTTTGCGATACATTATTAGTCATGGTGCACATTAGCCACAAATAAAGTATTGTAGATAGGCGTAGTGAAGAAAGTAAATTTTCTGCTAAATAAAGTGTAAATGAAATTTTAAACAATTACCAGTAAATGCAGGGGCAGCCACCTTAATTAAATTTTAAAATAAAAATATTTTGTTGCTTTCTTCATATATTTGTGCGGAAAAAATTTTTTAATCGTCTACAAACTTTTCCTTTTTTCCGTAAAAAAGCTAGGAGCAGTAACAGCCAGACAACAGTATAAAAATGTAGTAAAAATAAACCGAAACATCATAAACAAAGCAACATGAAAACAACAATATTTTATTATGTAAAACTTTCGTGAATTA
Source organism: Glossina morsitans morsitans (assembly GCA_001077435.1). NCBI lineage: Eukaryota > Metazoa > Arthropoda > Insecta > Diptera > Glossinidae > Glossina > Glossina morsitans. Next base: position 32,936 of record CCAG010018951.1, on the reverse strand, counting down.
TGGCTTTATAGCCTTTTTTCTATCTGGTAGATTTAGTTCGTTAACGAAACCAACCAAAACGTAACAAAAGCAAATGTATCAACAGAGTTGTATGTACAAAGTGCGCATGTAAATATAGTCAAATAATTACAAGTATATAATGTTTTCTATTTTTCAAAACAAACTAACCTTCAAATACACTTTTGCCAAAGTTTCACAAGCAAATAAAAATTGTGATTGATTTAAGACAATAACAATCAGGGTATTCAAAATGTTTCTGAATTTTTAAAAAAAATCATTTTTTTTATTAAAAAAACCAGGAAAAAATTATTTATATCCGCCTAATGCGGACAAATACCACTCGTTTGTTTGTTTGCGGTTTTTAATAAATTCATATTCGAATAGAGAAATATACTCCAAATAAGCGGTACACACAATATTCTCCATAAAGCTAAGTGACCGTACAACATGGCTATAACATAATTGTTCGGAAAGCGTATTAACTTTCGTTTTGCTTTTGGAAACTTGCCACAGATATGTATCGGAGGCATCCGATGCGGGAAGCACACCATGAAAAAATTCTCCGAGCAAACCTTAATATAACGTGCACATCGTTGGAAAGGCTATTAATAGGGGATTCATGCCGTACTAGTTTCATTTGTTCACAGGACATGGTTTGCCCATAGTAGCTAAGCAAACTTTCCCTTTATCAATCTCATTTATGACATAGTATAAAAATACTGACTTTTCAAATATTAATTAATTTACATAAATACATATTTTGTTTATTATATATTGTAAAAAAATTCTCGAAAAGTTTTATTTTAACTGCGTTTAATAAAATTTTGCTCAGGGCTTAACAGAGCTCTGCAAAAAAAAAAAAAAATGGTTCGTGTCTTTGCTAGTTATATTTATATATAACTTCACACTCCTATGACAATTCCAGGAACATAAAACTTCTTTCCTAGTTTAAATATTCCTTTTCCTGCTGCAGGATTTTTTGCTCGAAAGTGCATCCTGTGTTGCACCTCTCAAAGACAGGATCGCATCTTTTACACTTCATATGTTGCGAAATGGTTGGAAAAATGTTTGATCTACCTATTATATAAATCTATTTGAAGATTACCTTGATGACGTTATAGTAACAATCTGTTTGGAAACACTTTTAAACGCATATCAAAACGTTCGAAAGAATTACAGAATTAGAGGAAGTAGCATTCGAAAGGCAAGCCATTAAGCTGGAACTTCCCAGCCGCAGTTTATTTGACGTAAATATTCCTGTTGAGGCGTTTGGGATGCTGCTCCACATTTTCCACGGCTTTTAGAAAGTCCGAAGCATGTATTAGGGAAAAAAATTGAGTTTCTGAAAAGAAAAATGGGTTTTATGAGTTTCTGCGAAAAATGTCACGAACTCATTCCGAGCTGAAGTTCTGCAAACAATTTAGCCATGCCCTGTCATTAGACTGTTACGCCTACAACGGTCAGAAAAGAAAGAAATTGGAGCTTCTTGATTGAGTTTCAGAACACCAGCTGAGTCTTAAACAGCCAGTATAACGTTTTTATAACGTTCTCAGGCGAATTTTTTTAAAACACTTCAAAAACCGAAGACACGTTTTGGAACAGGTCACAACCATTTTCAAGGCTGAGAGATCCAGCAAAAAGAATAGATTAATAGACGAACGGGAATAGCTAAATTGTTTCGTATATTTACTTTGTCAAGGATATACCGTCTAGAATGCGTTTTACGGTTATTCTGACTTATAAAGTCCCTCCTCCTGCGATGGTACGTAAAAAGTATTTAATGTATACAAATTTTTGGTTTTATTGACATGAAGCTACAAAAGATAAAGAAAATTGTCTTATGCTGCAGATATTACCTTTGACGCGAAAACTAGTACGATGTACATTAACCGCGGAAGTTTAGTGAAGAGACATCTTAAACATTGCATGTCGTTAGCCTTACTCACACGTACATGCGTGCATAAATGTTCAGTATGGATTTTTGAAGGCTTCAAGTTACATGACGCTCGTACTAGACAACTACATGTCAGATCATATTTTTTCTTTGAAAATGTTTATATCTAATACTCGTTGTGTGTGATTTGATATTTTCGTTTGAGAGTATATTTTTTCCAATACGGATATAAGTAACTCAGGTAACTCAGTTGTTTAGTATTTGGCGCAGATTAAAGAGAAGTTCGGTACGATTTTCGATAAGTTGATTTGAACATTATTTTATTACCAAAATAGTCGCATTTTTTTGGTCAAAAATTGAACATTTTCATTCAAATACCCACTAATCACATAAAACCCGGACCGTACATCTTCAACTATGGACATGTAGATTAAGTGCCTTATACTATACTGCTTTGCACATAGTCTCTAAATTGAAGATGTCTCGGCACAACGACTCTTTTCGTGCGGTTTGCTAATAATATTTTTATACATAACATTTTTAGGGAATTCATTTTTTTAATACTTAAATGTTGTAATGTTTTTAACGCATTCTAAAAAGAAACGGCAGTGTACATGCAAATTCTGAGTGGCCTTCTTTTGGCCTTCACACAAAAACCATATCAAATTCGAATCAATAGTAAAACAAAAACACGAAAGAACGAAGAAAAAAAGAAATTTGGGGTGGATATGAAAAAACGAATGGAAAAAAAACTACAACAAAAGTAGGGGAAATTTGACTTGCTAAAAATATATTATTTAGTGAATTAAATTTCTGTTTATAAAGTCAGAATCTTTTTACGTTATTATACGCACTATCGAAGGATGAGGATATGCTCATTTTGTCATAATGTTTGCAAAACCCGAAAGGAAGCTTCGGAGACGCTGTTAGGTATATATATTTTTGATCAGCGTGAAATTCTGAATCGATTGTCCATATCAGTCCGTCTGTTTGATGTATGTTGTTGACACCCTCTTGGTAGCATTAAGATATCGATTTCAACACTTTAAAAGTTCTTGCGCGTAGGTTGGTATTGGAAACGGGGAAAAATGGTCAAAGCACGCTCCAACAATAGAGCGTAAACTAGACATATCTGTTTCTGCAAGTAGAAATGTACGGTCTTTTGCTTATTGCTCACAAATTAGATCGAAATTTTTTATACTTACTTTATGATGGACCTTATTATTCAAGAAAAAAAAATGGAAAAAATCGACCACAGCCACAGCTTATTTCTACCTATTGCTCGAGAAGCAAGCAAAATAGAACGTTGAAAATCATTCTGTGCATTTCTCACATGAAGATATATTATTTGTCGAAAAATGTGTTAATTCGAATATAAATACGGTTGACTGTACAAGATGGGGGTTTCGTTTTTTCTTAGTAGAATGATCAATTGGGTATCAAATTAAAGGGACCTGGAGAATAGAATGCGACAAAATAAATGTGTTAGTTATAAATTAAATATCGCGGACGTAAGGACGTGATGGAATGATTTTTGCTCCGCAATTCCGTCGATATGAGTGTCAATTAAACGACTGGGTGGGTGAATATATATAGCCTTGATGGGAATAAAAGATTCGATCGCAACCGAATATAATTTTCTTGCTCGCTGCTTTATATCAACGACCAAAGAGATCTCCCAAAAGAAATTTTTTTTTGAGGAGCACTTTGAGAGTGCTATCACTTTGTTTTTAAATAATTATTAATATTTTTCAACAAAAAATTTTATTTAACTTTTGCATTTACGCTTGATAACAGTCTTCAAAATTATTATTCTATTACCTTTCTACCCATTTGTGAAGTATTATTAAATTTTTTTTTAGGCTGTTATAGTGGTTTTCCATCTTAAATACACTGATTTTTCTTTCGTAAATAATATCGACTCACGATGAAATTGATTGCTCTTCTCTTTTTATAACCTGAATAATCAATTAATTACTTATTTGTAAGCAGTAAGGTTTCCAAAATTTATTTAAACAAAATTCCTTAATTAAGGGAATAATGGATTAAAAGAGAAAATATACGTTATTATGCATAACAAAAGAGTGAACGAAGCAGAAGATGTTCAAGTGGAAGGCTTTTTACAGTTTATAAGACAAACCAAGATCAGAAAAAGATCGGCCGGCAGCATTGAGCATAAAGTTTTCAAACGAAATTGAATAACTAAAATATTTTCCCAAATATGCACAGCTGTGTTTTGATTTATTGTTTGCATTCTATTGCTCTTTTGATCAATAAAAAACATGTGCTTTTAATTTCATTTCACTTTAAAAGCCATTCATTTGTTCTTTAAACCCACACTGATAAGCTATTAATTGCTGGAAATCTTTATTCTCATAAACTGCACAATTGAGCGTATTTTCTAAAGTACGCTTAGCTTACACAGTGAAAACTTTTACAAAAACATAAACTTAGAAATGTTTTGCATGAAGACTAATTAACGTTGATTGTATGTCAACGCACTCTGCACTGATCAACCGTCAGTCTACCATTAAATCTAAGTAAATATATTTAATTTTCCTTCATTTTTTCCACGCCCCTTGTTGACGTATAAATGTTTTGCCAACATAAAAGTGGACGATATACTTTGTCTGTTTTTCTACATTTATAACAATTGAAATCCACTGTAATCATGTACGCAAATGAGGAACAACAAAAAAGCAAAACAAAAGTAATCTTTAGGTTGTGTAGAAATTTGTGAAGAACTTACTTCAACTTTATTTAAATTCTGTTGGTGAACAGGTGTTCATCAATTATGTGGTTCTTTGTTTACGTAAAGTCATTTTTGAGTGAACGATAGAAAAATCACTATATATTTTTAGAAAGTTCGTAAAAAAAATCGACCGAAATTTACAATTTACCCAACAATTATTGAAAAAAAATTAAAAAGTTCTAACGAAAGTGAAACTAAATTATTGCGTACTACACGGCAAAAGGTGACCGATCCTAGCCTACTTGGAGCAGATATTTGTCTATAAACCCAATGGTTTATTCAGGCATCGAAAGCAACCGATAATCATTTTCTTCCATTGGTAAAATAAAAACTTGTTTTCAGCATTTCTATTGCTTTTGACATTGTGTCAAGAAATCGGGAGTAGATGGTGCGAAGTATGGACTCCGTTCAAAGAACGGGGGTAAACGAGTACTGTTAAGCATGAGACGAAGCGTCAAAACTCACTAACCAAGAAAAGTGCAAAATACGTGGGAAATCTTTTGTTAACTCTAGATATGTCAGATGAAAATAACGAATTTGGGTCGATTTTTACTTTACGAAGGATCTGCTTCGTGGTTCTGGGTATTTTTTTATTAATTATTATTTTTACCTCAAAAATCTTTCCAATGATTATCTTATTATATCAAAAAGTCTTGAGATTTACATAAAATGTTAACATGAAAAGGAAACTAATAACGATTACGTTCGTCTCAATATTAAATCGCTCTGTAATTCGACAAGAAACAGGGAGAAACATAGGAGCATTTAATAGGCCAGCAGCTATGATTCAAAACCCTGTCCACATTAACGTCAAAGGACGATTAACCAAAAAGCTCTTAAGTATTTTCTAAATGTAAAACCTCGCAAGGCCGATTTCATCTCTCTAAATAACCTGAACCTGCCCTTTCCTTTTTACAACATAGCACGCGCAAAAGGTATTCTAAATCACTTAGCGTATCAGGTAACCAATATAATGATAAATTTCCGGTTTTATTAACTTTCATAACTTTCATAAGGTCATTTATTTAACACTCATTCCCACTCGAAATTGTGGAATACTGTTCTAAAAACTTCAGAGACAAAATTGCTTATAAAATTATATTTATTATGTATATATGAATGTATTTCCTCCACTATAGTGAGTTTTATAATGAAAATGCAAAAATAAGTCGTTTACAATCAAGCATGATGCACTCACTCATAGAATCTACCTTACCGTATAAAGTTATAGCACAGAAACGTTTACTGAACGCAAGAAACTCAAATTCATGAGCATACAACGTATACAGCGTTATAACGTAATCGCCATCAGTAGCGTAATAACATATAGAGTTAAATTCAAACTGAAAAACAACGACAATAACGGCAGCCAAATGTTATACAATAAAACGTTTAAAACAATTTGTTGACCAAAGAAATACAATAACAAGGCTTGGGATCAATCGGCACCATCGACACATGGTCTCATATAAATAAGTTATGAAAACTACGTTAAAACGTGAAAAACCACAAACGAAGATTACAAACAGCAGCAACGATGCGAAAGATTTCAATAAAAGAAAAGTTAAATAACAACAATATTAACAACAGAAAACACTGTTTAATGTTGTTATAAAGGAATTTGAAACAAATATTTGCAAAAATCGACAACAACAACAAGACGCTAAATTATTAGCAAATGTTATTTTCATAACAACAACACATAAAATATGTCGATGTTACAGAAAAGTCTATAAACAGCAGCTACTACTAGTTATATATATATGGGTAAAGAAATTAAGAAAAATCAAAAGAAGAGAGAGAAACAGAGGGAGAGGTCGTGTATAAACAACAAACAAGTTTTCAGAATCAAGCGAACAAACAGGTAAGCAAAAAGAGGGGCAGGGAAGCAGAGAGGCAAAAGTACCAACATGTATGTTATTTCAAGCAACTTTGAATTAACCTCAATTTTTAAGGAGCATGTTTAACTCGTTTCGATGTACGCGAGAGCATGTACGTAATTATGTGCGTACACACGCTAATCTCTTACATTATCCGCACTTGTTCATGCCTCTGATGGGCCTTTTATTGGCTTGCTTTTTTTTTTTTTAATTTTTCCCATTCTCAAAACAAAGTAAACTCAAGTTTTAATGGGTTCAGTTACTGACGATGCAAAAACAAGCTCGGGAAACTGGGTTTGTAAGAGAGAACGACACAAGAAAACTAATAACGTTGGCAAGATGAATTCATTATAAGCCTTGGCAGTAATGTCAAGATAGGGGAGCATTTTTATAGAACATAGAACATTTCACGCACACACATTTCTTGCTATGCTGTTACATAATTTTTATATTAGGCTAATTACGTTTGACGTGAGCATATTTTCGATCCGCTAATTTGACCTTTAAGATTTATCATAAAAACCCTAAAAGAAAGCAATCTGCAAATCGAGTTATGATTTATATAACATTTTCAAAGATATTATGAATGCAAACATTTTCAGCAAAGACACAACCTTCGAAATAATGTGGGCCATCTTGGTGGATTATCTTCACTTCGACAAAATTTTTATAATTAAATTCGGAACTCATGTATATTTGTGGCGATTTTGGCGGTGATAAAAAAGGAAATAGTAATGAAATTACATTTTTCTGATGGTCTTTAGTTGAATAAGGAAGTGAAGTTATATTTACATATAACTAGCAAAGGCCGGAGCCAAAAATTTTGTATAGAGTTTTGTTAATAGAATTCTGTTAAAATCCTGGGGTTAAAATAGTACTATATTTTCACTTAAATCCCTCCTAGACAAAAAAGTTTGTAGTTTGAACCTTTGCTACTAATATTTAAATATAACTTCACATCTTTCAGTTAAATTCGTTAGAATTTGTTATAATGTACTGTAATGTTGTACTAAGTGGGTACATTGGAAATTTTTATCAATTATATACACACAATACGGTAAATAGTAACAATACATTTTTTTAAATCCTTTTTTTTATATAATAACAATAATAATAATAAATTTTTTTATAATATCAACTATGATTTTTTTTATTTATGATTGCATTTTCTACTTTTGTTTATCCTGTAATTGTTTTTAATCTTCCAATATCGTTCAATTATCAATTACTTTAGTAGAGGCGCCAAACAATGGTGACCCAACATGGGCCTGCTTCACGTCAGTAGTTTAATGATAATTTTTAGTCAAAAATAAAAAATCGCTGCTGAAAACAAATAAAGTGATATTATTTCAGAATTTTTATTAAAAGTTTTAGATAGATTTCAGATGGAAAACTGAATTAAGCGCACTTCTTCCCTTAGGTAACTACATATACATAACGGCCCCATTTAATTGCGGCGCTTGTCATACAATTAATAAATCGAACAGACCATCGATGGCTTATTATGTGATTGCTCAATAATTTAAAAATAAACATAAAAAATGGCTTCATTCTAAATAATTTTCAATGCGTCCTGAGCGCACACGTCTTCTTTCTTTTGAATTATTGCCGATGCCTGCAAGCTCTTGACAACAAATGTTCGAGCAGCCTTTAGCATTTCGGAAAATTGCTCTATGGTTTCACATGAATCTGGGAGTTTCAAAAATTCTGGGTGTGTTGCTTTTGACAATCAAAATAGTAATGTGTCCATGGAAACAAAACAAAACTATGTGGTGCTTGCTTCCCCCACAGTATGATTTTAAAGTGATCGTTTAGATTTTTGTAAAAAAATAAAAATCAAAAAATAAACTAGGGAGCATTGCTATCTACTTTGGAAGATACGGAAAAATTTTTTTTTGCATTTTGGTTCAAAAAATTCTTTTTCTAAAGAAATTTTTCGGTTTATTAATTTTGCGTTTCATTAACGTTATGTAAACAACTGCTTATCATATGATTTTGCGGTAGTAACACACGCAAGCTACTGATTTTCACGCGAGCACTGTATTTCTATTGGTTTCATTTGTGCGTTAAAGTTTTAATTCGTGTGTGCGCGAAAAAATTGATGTTAAACAAGGTTTGTGCTTGAACATATAACCGAAGGAAGCTAGTTTGCAAGTAATTGATACTAATAATTTGAAGCTTCCATTTTCTTAATTGATTTGCAGTTTTCTCTTGACCGGCAATATGTCTGTGGGCGTACGACATAAGTTTCGGTTTTAATGCTAAACTTAAGCTTTCTATCTCAATTTTTACGGATTTCATCTTAAAAACATAAAACAGACGAATGGACAGATAGACAAAGTAATCGGAAAGCTTATGGCGACATAAAATATATGATTGTTATGATATTATAGCGTGCCACTCGATGTAAATACTATAAATGGCAGAAATTTAGCAGTAAGTTAGTGGTCTGCGATCGATAGATAGAATTTAGATCAAAAATTTTCTAAAAATATCCACCTAAAGTGTAAAATGGATACACATAGGACAACGGCAGCGACTATAAAAACCGTTAGGATATTCTACTTCTTGAGAATTTGAGAAGAAGGTAGAAAGGCAAACTGATCGAGAAACGGTTGCCTGAAATTAAGCGTAAAAATTGTAATCCTCATCTTTTTCGAACGTGGTAAGAAAAGCAGCGAAGTCTCTAATATTTGTAGATTTCACATACATTTTTTTTGCAAAACGTAGATATACCCTTTAAATTAACATAAGCTTTTGCATCTTTGCGATGACTGAGGGGTCCACTTACAATTTGGTTCTGTACCGGTTGTGGGTGTGTCTCCGTGCTAATTGTGTACATGCTTTTTTTCTTTTTTTTGCATTTTTTATTTATTTATACATGAATTATTATTTAATTATTATTATTTCCTTATTTAAGTTTTTTCTTCATTTTTCCTTGTATACTTTATACTAGTTTTTAATACTAAATAGCATAAGATTTCCTTCTAAGGGTCAATTGAATTTTGTTTTTACTTTAGCTAAGTTTCATGTGTAACTAGATAAAATAAATAAATAAATAAACCTATGAATCGGAAGTGGGCGCTATTTTGGATTAAAATGTAGCCATGAAAATCCTATTTGCAGATGCATAGCGCCTTTACGAACGGTGGAACAAAACAATGATGTGTAGAAATGTTTAGATTATTGCGGAAACTGAAACGTGTTCTGAGGACATTGACAAATTGTTCTATAAGAAGGCATGTTGGAGATGCGTTGAAAAGATTGTAAACAGAATTTTTTTTCTAGCTCACTCTCGACTCTCGACTTATTGAATATGTGAATATATATGAATGCATTAGTTTCATTTCACATTTGTGAAGCATAAGGCGAAAAATTTTTATCACTTTTAGGGTCGTACAAAAAAGATGCGAAAATGGGTAATAATATAGCGGGGATTTCAAAGCTCGCTCCACGCCAAACATAGTTCGTTCATTTTGTATTTTACTTTAGGTACTTCGTCGTTTTGAAATCAATGAATAAAAAATATTTAATCGCACTGAGAATTAATTTTATGTAAGTTTGTTTAACAATTCAATCTTATTTAAAGCAATAACTCGGTAGAGTTTTTTACGTTAATTCACGAGAAATCGAAGAAAAATTCCCATTTCGGGTAAAATCTATTAGTTTTAACGATGAATAACTTATATAAAAATATGCATAAACACGCGCTGCTGTATTCATGTTATTACAATAGCACTACACAATAAATAATCTAACGTACAATTGATCGAATTTAGCAGAAGTCAAGTTAGAAGTGAAAAGCAAGTAAGAGCATTATAATCGGGCAAGACCGACCATTAAATACTCCTGCATTACATTGTCTAACACAATTCTTATTTTTATTACAGAACACAAAAATTAGATCTTGTTTTTATATAAAGGCATATTTTTCATGCGCATATTTAGGGGGAAACCGAACCAAAACGTAACGTTATGTAGTACAAGTTTAATTCTTAACAGGACAGGATCCAAAAAGAGTGTAGGTAGTCTAAATTTTGTAGAGTTATTTTTTGTATGAACTTACTATAATACTATGGTCACTTTCCATCACCTACGTTTAAACTTAGACTTTTCTGCTCTACAAAGGATCAATTTTCGCGAAAATCCTTATTATTATATTAAATAGGCTGAGATGGCCTTAATTTGGCACAGTTAATTGTTTTGTGTTAAATTACTATTACAATATAATTATCATCGTGAATCATTGAAATTTTTACCGCCTTGTCGTATAAATTTAAGTTTTCACTATATGAGAGGGGGTTCAAAAATTACCTCAGCCCGTCCAAAATTTTCATACCAATTTAAAATGCTTAAACATTACGACTTAACCACTTTTCTCAAGAAATTTTGAAAATTACAATTTTTTTCCATACAACGACATTTCAGAATAGGGCGTTATACGGGGAGTGGTCGAAAAAGAGGACCGATCCGAACCATTTTCAACAACATTCGTGCCTGGGTCAAAATATGGCACTTTACCGAACTTCACCAAAATATTTCCAAAATTGCAACCTGTAGCTTGAACACAAAATTACATGGGCAGACATTAGACGGACAGACCAGCTTAGATTAATTTAGATTATGATTCGGAATCGATCGGCATAATAAAAGGTGGATCTATCTTAAGCCCTTCTGCGTGTTACATACGACCGCACTAACTTAAAATACCTTTTGCCACTGGAATGGTAGGATATAAACATAATTGTAATAAACATGTCAATAATCAGTTCAGTAAAATTGCACTTCTTCGGAGAAAAGAAAGGTGAACAGCATGCCAACCGTTTATTAAACCAGCTTTTGTTATTTCGCAACTTTAGACTTTGAATTTAAAAAGGAAAGATCTTACGATTTTCATGACACACTATGTTCGGACAGAGACTACTTTATATGTAAAGAGGCGATTCGATTAATCTGAACCCAAAGGGTACAAAAAAATGTATTCCATTTTCGGCGTGAAATGACGGCAGTGAGAATGATTTTCGATTCTACTGAATATGTTTAGATAGTTGCATGGCCGAGCAGCAAAAAACACTTGCCGTATAGTTAGTCTAATGCTTAATCGCCACACAAACTTGTATGAGTGGATAGGGAAAAAGCATTCAAAAATGTTTATGCTATGATTTAAAGTTTTAAGCATTTTTTTAACCAAGACAGTTTATCAATTTTTTTGCTTCTGAGCCAATTCCGATCATAAACTCGAACTATAGTCCTTAGGGTTGTAACGCGTCAGACCGCCACGCGTCGAGTGTCCTATAACGTGTATTTCCTGTTGCCTGCCTGTCCATCTCTGCATTTCTCTCTTTTGTTGGAAAGCTGACCTTCACAGAAAATTAAAATGTGGCATATGTATATTTCTGATCGATGGCCAAAACTCGAACTTAAAAATACTTGGAATCACTCTAAAGTAGTAACCGTTAAATACCCTACATCACCCTACACTTGTTCATATAACGATTTTTTTTAAATAATACATTATACGGTGAGCATTCGAAAAAGTGCCCAATCCGAACCATTTTCAATACCGTTCGTCCTTGGGCGCAAGCAAGTCAGTGCACCAAATTTCATGAAAATCTATCAAAAATTGCAGCCCATAGGTTAAACAAAAATAAACAAGACGGACAGACGGACGGATCAACTAATAAAAGGTAAGTCTATTTCAAGTTTTTCTGAGTGTTGTGTACATCCACACAAACTTAATATACCATAATACTACCAGTGGCGTAAATTGATCAATTACATAACTGAACTTCGGTACGTCTGGGTGTGATAATCGTCTTAACAAAATTAGTGCACTTTTCTGTAATCAAAAGCATATATGTTTTTAATAAAAAGTAGTTACGTTAATTATGCACCAATAAACTAAGACGAACTGCTTTGGCCAGTTTAAAAGCTGAAAGAAGTAAAAAAACTCCAAAAAACAAATAACAAATGAATGAATAAATAAAAAACATTGGAGGCTATTGCAACACGCAAAGTTAGTCATATAATTGGCAAGTGAATGAGCGAACAGCGTATGCACAACGAACTTTTTTATTATTGGTGCCGCTGATGTTACTATTCAACATGGTTTAAGCGCGCAAGCAGTCGTACACGAACCTGCACTTACTCATACCTTCCAACGGACAATACGTACGAGTACGATCAAATTATACACCAAAACAGGTCATATTATCAAGTGTACGGATACGCATGCACAAATTCTCACAAGTCAAAGCCAACTGATCGGCTCAGTTTGAACGTCATTATCATCGTCGTTATTATGATTAGTATCGAGTTAAAGCATTCATTTATGCTGAAGAATTCAACGTCCAACATAACAACAATGGAAACGTACAATAAAAAATTAAAAAATTATTTTTATACACAACAATTTTACTTACCTCTGCCCCTGTTCAATTTAATAAGTGTTCCGTATGTTTTGATCTTAACGACAAACCCGAAATCTGTTTTTTGTAAGTTTTATTTTACTCTTTGTCTTAAACTAGAAAACCAGTACACAACAATGATTAATGCACATTCAATGAGTGTTTCTCTAGCAGAAAAGATATTTTAGCTGAATTTCATTTCGAAGGTTCGGCAACTGCTTTTAAGAACTAAAATGAACTGACTAAATTCCCATGGAATGATTGAACGACTGCATATATCAATATAGAGGAATTTATTTTATGGACGCTTTCCACATGGAATATCATTTATATGACCGCTGGTCTTTAGCTCGCGTTACTGTTTGTTTTTATTTCTTTTCCTTACTCCTCATTCACTTGGGATCCTAAGATTTGCTTACATTTTGACTTAATGGGGTTTTCACTTTTTCCTAAATAAGGAAGGATAAAATATAAAAAGGGAAAAAAGTAAACACAAACATTGTAGTCGGGCAACCTCGACTATTAAATAATCTACGCTATTTCCCCTAATGTCACTTTTATTTTATTTTTGTATTAAAATGCATTGAGCAAATGTCAAAAAGTAGATTTACGTAGACGAAATTTGAAAACAGTTAGTTTTCGTATCGAACTGTTATTATGGACCACTTTCCACAAAAACATTCTAAAAATACCAGTTTTTTCGCTCCAGATTTCGTAGGAAAGCTCATGGGAGAAGCGGTTCTAAAAATTGATTCGTTCTTTCCATATCTTCCACATCAATTTAGAATTTCGAAATACTGTTACTTAGTTATTTTTGTCGAGCAATTTTGAAAATTTCAACTTTTTCAAAATAAGGCATTAGATGGAGAGTGGTCGTAAAAATGGCCCATTTCAATTCTTTGTCAACAGTTTCCATCCATAGGCCAAAAGAAGTCAGAATATATAGGCCAAAATTCGGCAACACAGCTCGAAAATAGCAACTTGTAGATTAAACACAAAAATAGCTCTGCAAAGAGACAGACATCCAGACAAGGTCAAATCAAATCAAAAAACGAAAGTAAATCGTTCGGCATTGCACGATTCGGAATGCACGATTCTTTCCAAAACGCAGATAGCAAACATAAAAATGTTCAATACACGTCAACCAAAGCTTTTCTCTTCCTGCTAAGTTTGGTCACATGTGCTCGTATGACTGTCTACACAGAAATTTGCATAAAATTAAATAAATAAAATAAATTCAGATGTACGAGCACATAACGTGTACATAAATTTAAGTACACATTCATTATAATTGTTGTTCGGGTTTTTCTTGTATAACTCGGCATTGGCCACTAACCGCATTCATATGTTACTGGTTTGAAAATTTGAGAACAGACCTGCACGTGTTATATTTTCACTCCAGTTTAATTAACTTCTAATGAATTATTTTCTTAACATATTACAACGAGTTTCGTATTTTTCCTTATTAGAAACAATGATTTATTAGCATTAGTCAACACTCATCAGTAATGATGAGCCCGCGATCACATCATCGTACATCAAGGTGAAAGCTTTACAACACCCAAAACGGGACAATTTTTTGACAATTTCTGAGATAAAGCAATAAAATAGAATAGCAATATTAGAGAAAATTATTAGGTATAGCATTTCATAATAAGAAAAATTACACTCGCACAATATAAAAAAATGGCAACCCTGGAGCCATTCTCGTAAGGTGTCTTTATTTTGAGCTGCTCTGTGACATCGAATGTGACTGGTACGCACTTGAAATGAAGAAAGATTTATTTTGCTTAATTCGCACATGCATAGCTACACAGTAAGGGAAAATTTCAGAAATGTTGACTTTTATGTGATTGGAGATCATTTGAGAGAAAGCATTCAATATTCGAACAAATAAAGGCAATCACGTCTTAACAAGTAATATTTAAATTAATTTGTCGAAACTCTTTCTGTACCTTTCTTTAAAATGTTACTGTAAATATGTCGTTGACGATTTGAATGAAAATAATGAATATTATTTTAATTATGCTACTGGCCGTTTTGAAATATTGCTTCGGGTAAAAAGCAGTTGATATTTCAAGTTTACGAAATGCTCCTACGCACCTATGAACGGAAAATCAGTTTCGCCACGTGAATAATCAGTTTTTATACAATATTTGAGTATTTGAGGGATCATTTGGGCTCTTAAAAAAGATGGCTTTTTGGAAACATTTCACTGTAATTTCTTTCCTTAACGAATTAATAAAAATGATGTCATCTTGAAAGACGGCACTCATACATCATAAACAAGCCACGGTATGCTCATCTAAAGCGTAGTGTTCACAATTTACAAAGAATTTTAGACACCTTCGTTGAATCGTTGTCCATGAATTAGTTTCAATTGCTATAGAGTAATCCTGAAATAGTTTACATATATACCCAGACATGTGGAAAATGTTTATTATAACATCTCTTAAAAGAAATGCGCTTCATGTGCGCTTAAGTAACACAAAGTAAAATCTGTGAACAAAAACAATCTGGGACAACACATATGTTAGAAATTAGTTTGAATCACACCAGCTAGTCCATCCAAACATTACAACAAATGTCAAAAACCTTATTTTGTTATTGCTATAACGATGGGATGTCTCGAGTTTACCAAAATATCTTCAGTCATATAGATAATACATACAGATAATAGTACTCCAATTTAGAGGTGCTATATTCCCTCACACGCACCTAGCTCCCGCTTTACACGATACACTCTTTGCACCTTTTCGATTTAGCTTAGTTTATATGAGAAGATAAATTATGTGCTTGGGACCAATAGCTCTAATATACAGTGTGTACATATATATGCAACCTTAGATTGCGTTTAGCCTGTCGACTGTCAAACAATCCCACTGAGATAATTCGATCAAGGCTCAGTTCTTGCTAGTAAGCTTTAGAGCCTAATGCACTTGACGATGGGGAGTTCGCGATTTTCATTTTATGATAACTGAGTATACACGCACAATTTTAACCATTTAGCTGGGGCAGATATTGCAGAACTAAATGAGGTGTGTTGGGCTAGCATCGTTAATGAAATATGTTATGTTCATCTAAACGATTTTTATCTAAAGCAATCTAAACTAATTGCCTTCACAAAAAAATTTTAAATTTGAAGAAAAATCATTTTTTACCAAATGGCGACCGTATTTTAAACAAGGTGACTGTTTTCAGCCACATATTAATAAAACCTTAATTCAATATAAAATGTATAATATAAGGTTCAATAAGTAATAGAAGACTCAATTCCGAGTCCTATTTTGATATTATCCTTAATTCGTCAATCGTGAATTTAGAATCATATCACGTATACGTCATCATTGTATACCTACCACGCACACATGTGGACAGAAAAACAAATGTTATACAAGGTAGCTTCCACAAAGCCCACAAAAGGTTTTTGCATGTGACGATACTGCTCAAAATTAATTCCGCGAATCCCACTTGTACTAGTCCTTGCAGTAAGATATCAAACGCTTTTATTTTGCTTTAGCAGTTTTCCACTGGGTCAGTAAAATGAATGCGTCCACTTTAAAGTTATAAAATATTTTGAAATATTTCGCGGTAAAAGGGGATTTTAAAGGTAAAAAATATTTCTTGACAAATAAATACAAAATGAATTAGTTTTTATAAGCAAATTAGATATTAGATCGAGCGCATCATTGTAGCGAAGAAGAAAGACGGCTTATTCAACAGCTTCAAAATCAAGGGAAAACGTCCGAATTTAGAAAAAATTAAATACGTTCGGGACCGAATCTTTTATACCCATCACCTTTTACCCCAAAATAAGACGAAAGAAGTAAAACAGCAAAATTCTCATTTTTTATGACATGGAGTGGGCGCACTTGATTTTTCCTATTTTCAAAAAAAAGATTTTGTCGTATAGACATGTGGGCGCTGTAGGGGTGCCCTTTGAAAAGTTTAGCTCAATTCCAAATTCTTTCACAAATTTGTGGGCGATATCTTCTTTTTCGTTGACGGAAGAATGTTTACCACATATTCTACAAGTTTACGGAAACAGACAGTTGGAAAGACGAACAAGACGAACGAGGTGAACATGCTTAGGTGCATTCCAAATTTTAAACTGGCCAAGAATTTGTATGCTTTAAACAACAATTTTGATACTGTAATATTGGGAGGCGTGGTAAATTTTTTCCCTTTTTGTATACAAATGCATACATAGAATATGCGTTCAGTTTATTGTACATTTATTTGCTACAGTTTATGAGTAATGAGCATAAAGCCAATTCTTCATTTCCTTTGAAAAGCAGAGATGTTTTCAGTTTACGTGCTGCTGTGGGCGTGTCCTTCGACCGATTTAGCCCATTTTAGTGCACCAACCTGCGTGCAATGTTTCTGCCATATTTGAAGTCGATGGCTTCATTCTTGGTGCCAGCAAAATGTTTACACCAGACAATAAACAGACGGACAAACGATCAGACGGACATGCTTAAATCGATTTAGAATTTGATGCTGATCAAGTATATATATACTTTGTGGCGCTGATGCTTCTTCTGGGTGTTGCAAACGTTTTGACAAAAACCTTCCTTCCCGACGAGTATAACAAGAACAAATGACCCACTATAAAACTGTCGAATTTCAATTCTGGTAACCTAATTAAATAATATAAGTAAAGAACGCTATTACGATAGGGGCCCTTACTACTTTTGTTTATATCAATATTTTGCTAATTTAGGATTAAGCTGATTTTATAAACGTTTATGTTAAGTAATATTAGGCGAAACTGTGAATAAGGGAATAGAATATAAGACAAAAATTTTTGTGACTAAAACATCATTCTTAATTTAATGATTACATTCGATGTAATTTACCAGACAAAATAGCTCGGAAATATCCTTTGCAGAGAAGTTAATTTGAACAAAAGGAACGACTTCATCCCATAAAAATTGATGCGAGCAAACGGGCAATAAAGTGGAGAAACGCACTTTCCAGTGACGAACAAAAAATAAATTTGTTTGGGAATGAACCGGGAAAAAAAGTATATAGGTCAAAAGGAAAAGCGTTAAGCTGCTTTTCGTGAAACGGTATAGATCCGATACACCTAATCGAAAACACTATGCATAGATTTCTATATCAAAACTTATTGGAATCCGTAATGCTATCATGTGGTACTAGCATGGAAGCTCCAGCAGGCTAATGATCAAATATAATACAATTTGCTGGAGGTGTGGTTTCTGCCAGTGTCAATGGCCAAATAAAAAAGGATTGGGAAAAATATTCAAAAAATATGGTATAATATTCCCTGTCATAAATTAATTTCGTCCACGGCTAGAAGAATCGAAGCTGCCCTTAAACATAATGGTGCTTATATTAGCTATTGATGTCTGAATTGATTTCTATAATATGTAAATGTTACATTTAAGCACAAAATAATGCTTTATTTTTAAGTTTTTATATATACATCTATTTTACTGTCTACCTGGAGACGTGGGATATTTTTAAATTGAACTTCTTTTAAGGGTTTGATTGTACTTTACATAATTCTAAAACCGTTTTTAAGTATAGAAAAACTTCTACTTTATAAACAGAAAATAAATAGGAGGAAAATGAAAAAAAGAGCACCCCTCCCCACTCTAACATAAAACAACATAAATCTATTTTTCTGTCCCCAAGTGTACATATAATATTTATGAAATATCAAAGGCACTTACCAGCTTAAAAATACAGATTTTTAGTCGGTAGATAGTAGAAATGCGCCTCGTGCTTAGAATTTATAATAATACCATCTGAACATAAAAAGCAACTATGTTCTCTTTTAATTCACACAAAACAAAACACTCGAAGTTTCTGACTTATTTCTATCGTTTTTTTTGGTTGAAAATTTATTTTTGAAGAAAAAAAGGAAACAACCTCGTGGATAAAATTGTTTAACACAAACCAAAATAAGGAAGAGCAAGTGTCCATTAATGTCAGTGCAATAAGATCTTCATGGTTTTTCAGTACTTCATATGTGTAAATTATGAAATTTCTTGAAAAGACAAGAAAAATACACACATATCCCTAATCCATCAAAAATTTCGTTTTCGTTAATTTGGTCTTTAATGTTATTGCTTCATTTAATATACTTTTCCAAACTATACATAAAAAGATAACCGGTTTTAAATACAGACTCTCTGGTTTGTTTTAGTACATTAGAAAACAAACAATTTCCACGGCAGCAGTAGTTAAATACAGCTACAGCAACAAACCGTAATAATAGATAATACATCAAAAAAATAAATGCCTAGGAATGCGAAAATTGTTTTACAAATATGCAAGAAGTTCCCGATTAAATGAACAAAAGAAGAGGTATTTCAAAGTACTACGAAAAAAAATCAGAGATTTTTATTTCAATTCATAAATAATTTCTTTGTTTCTATCAACTCACTTTCATCAATGGACCAGATATTTGCTTCTATACAATTCTCTTTTTTTCACTATGCATTTTTACAATTATAATTTACTTGCATATGTGGACACAATTCTACTTTGAAAAATATTGCACTTCAATCACTTGCACTCATTTTTTTACTTTATTTTTATCTTTTTAACGTTAAAGCAAACATAAGAATCATTCCTTACTTTACATCAAAACAACAAAATTCTAAGCTCTTGTTGAATTAAAACAATGAAACTTATTGTACTTTAAATGACTTCAATAGAAAAAAATTTCCACAATAATTACTTGTACACCGCTATTAAACCTCAGCGTAAGCAACTTTACAACAGCGAACCCTAAAAAAAGACTGATATTAATCATGTGTGTATTGATTAAAGCAAGCAACATCGTAACGATTTCAGGTTTTGTGTATGTGCAACGACTATATATATATATATTTCAATATATAGTTTCGAACACAGGGAAACGTGCGATGAGAGTAAAAGATTTTTGTAAAACATTTTATATATAAACAAAATCAAATATCTCAATGCATTTTAATGTGGTATTTTAGTACACAAATAGCATTTTAGTACAACTCACACCGAAGATATTTTATGTTAAAATTATAAGAGAATAAAAGAAAGAGAGAGCAAAACATCTAAGAGAGAGTTGTGAAACAAGGCTAAAGAGAAGAGTCGCTCCTTTTGATAAAGCCATCTTATGGAGAAAAGAATATGTGTGAACAAACGGAATTCATCTTGAAACCAATAAGTAGAGTAAAAAGCAAACTAGAAGATATCACTCTACACATTAAACAATATTGTAATATATCAGAAAACATGTATAATGCATTAGAAAAAAAAGAAATAGTAAGTAGGATATAAATGTCTCACCCGCTCACCTGCGATTAACTCCATAAGAGATAAATTAAAGAAAAGTGATCAAATGATTTGTTTACATCTTTTTACATAATGTTTGAAAGCAATAGACAGCAATTTTTATGCCACTGATTATGCATCCAGTTCTCATTTGGACGGCGTATCTGCAAAGCCGCTACGGTGCGAATTTTGTATATGAATTTCGAATGACGTTTACCAAAAACTAGAGGGAAAATAGAAGGCAAATTTGATTTGTTACAATTACAAACCATACAAGCATAAATAAAAACCAAATCATATAAATTTTTTATGAAGTAAAATGAAGTGAAATAAAAACTTAATAAATTCCATATCCCAAAAAAAGAGGCTTAGTAAACATTTTTAATAAGACAACAAATTGCAACTAATAAATTACATTGCTCTCCGAATCGGCGCCCCAAAATATTTACACATGCTATGCGGCTTGCAATTACCTGAGATTCCAAAGAGTTGTGAGTAATAGAATCAGGGCAATTTTAATTAGAAATAGTTAATGTTTTCCACTTTTTTGCTGCTTAGTGCCGTAAGAAGCCGTGAACTTAACCTTTTTGGTGTATTTTGTAATTGTTTTCAATATGTGCTTAGAAATCCTCACGTAGTAATAGATTACGAGACCGATGAGGACATTTCAAGTAAGAAACGAATTTATCCATTATTTTCATTGTAAACTTGAATTTTATATTTTTTATTTTTATTATAAAGGTTAACAAATGAACGAATGTTGTCACCAAAAAAGGTTGTAACGGACAGACGACAGTTGTGTAGCTGCATGGGACCTCGTACAGCTGCGGCTTTGCTAAACAAAGAGGTCCTGATTGCTTTCAGTTTGATTAGTTCTTTCGCCGTAACAAAGGTCTTCGTAATAGTTACGAAACGTTATCCTACCATTAATGGAAATTCCAAAAAAAAGAAAGGATCTACATTGATTCTCATTGATACCATTGATAAAAACATTCATAGTTTTATTTGATCGCTTTGCAAAATAGATTGCGCTTGTCTTGCTTGAATTAAAACAGAGATTCAATTTACATACTTTCGAAAAAGAGATTTGCTTTCAAGGAGAGATTTTTGACGGCATCGTCAGGGAACACTTCCACGGAAAACAGTAGCAAGTCATCAGCATACTGGAAGATGTCGGTTTTGCAATCTTGCAGATGGTGCAAATAGGCCGCATACAGACTGAGGGGTTTAAGGGGCTTAAGCAGCTGCTAGTCTGAATTTCTATACAAAATTCCGTCACACCTAAGAGTAAAAAAAACAACAGCCGCTTTGAGTCAAAGCTTTGTTAATGCAAAGGAACAACAAAACAAACTTCCTGTGTACTCTCTTTTCCCTGTTGATTAGCATGGAGAGTTCATTAATGCACATGCTGGTCGATTTTTGATTTTGATATGCGAAAGAAAATGGCGGTGTGATAATGTGGACAATAAGGAAGGGAACGGGTCTTTTTTTAACCATCAAAGTAGTGCTGAAATAAACTAGCACGGTCTAAAGTTATTCATATCATTCGTGGCTTTTGCAACGCATCAGTATGGGAATAATCCACGTGCGCCTCCATTTTTCAGGAAAGATGTTTTGTTGTGCGATGACCATTAATGAAGTCTCATAAATGTCGAGAGTTACCTGCAGCAGAGTTCATCTATAGTTGTTGGCGCCTTCCACACTTTGCCTAGCTCGAAATATTCTTTGAAATTGGCAGGCATACTTGTCGTGGTTGCCGCTTTGAGTTCGGCTTGAAAGGTATTTTGAAT
This sequence comes from Glossina morsitans morsitans, assembly GCA_001077435.1. NCBI lineage: Eukaryota > Metazoa > Arthropoda > Insecta > Diptera > Glossinidae > Glossina > Glossina morsitans. Next base: position 10,926 of record CCAG010018951.1, on the reverse strand, counting down.
ATCGGTGATCTCCGGTATCAAGGATACATGGTATTTTATTAAGGAGGGTTTTGCGCGATATGAAGTTATTGATTTTTTGAATACTGTTATTACAGATATCAAATCTAATGCGTAAGTGATGGCTGTTGCCCAGAAAAGAATTTTCAGTTAAAAGAGAGAATTGATGAGTTGGTGAAGGTGAGATTTGACAAGGGCCGATTGGAGAAAAAAAGGAAGTTCGGCGAGCCGTGATTAAGACAGCGAAAACTGCTACACCTCCTTAATTTAAAAACATCCCACCTTCTGTTCGACGTTACTGTAAAGAGAGAATGCCTGGGATTGAATTCCCCGGCGAGAAAAACATTCGGAAATTCATTAAAGAAATCATGTACTCTGCAAATTTCGTCACAAAAAGTTTGTATGTCTATTCGATGCAGAAAATAGACTGACGCAATAACTATATTAGGACGAAGGTTTGAATATCCGCAGGCAATACATATGGAATTCGTTTAAATGGCATGCATTTTCTCACCAGGATTGACACACCGCGAAACCCATCGTATCTGTATTTGTTAACACCTGTATAATTGGGTAATTTTAAGTTTGAGACCGATTCATAAGAACCAAAAATTTCGCTGCGAATACAGACATTAGGGATATTAGCTATATCCCTATTCTGGGCGTTGACAAACTACTCAGCCTGAGGGAGAAAAAATAAGAGACGTTAAATGGTGTTCTATTTTTTCGTGCATGCCGTAGGGTTTCCACATTTGAGACAACGAGCTTTCAGCTTTGAACTTCACTATGCGGCCAAAGTGACTATAATTAAAGCATTGTCTCAATTCGGATGCGGAAAACATAGTTGTCGCTCGACATATCAGGATCATAGAGATTCGTCTCCAACTGTGGAGTTTGGATAACAGTTGTCAAACCAGGAGGAAAGGGAGGGTTTAGATCAGTCCCATCTTGATTGATCATCTTTGGTAGCAGCCGGAAAAGTGCTGTTTAACGCATTGACCTCCGAAGTGATGTTTGGCTTGAGCTTTTTCAGTAGCATATCAGGAGAAGCTAACCTATGCTTTTGCTTTTTTTCAAAATTGTTGAATCCATCTACAGCTTGGAACTTTTATGCCTTTGTCCCGGACTGGGCAAAACCATTGCGTGCTGTGCTCACTTTAACTCAGAAAAGCAAACCAACAAAAGTCAGGTCTTGATAAGGAAAGCCTTAATATATTAGAAGACGAAAAAACACAAAAAGATTGAAGATATGCCGCACTTAGGATGCCTTTTGTCAGGTCAGAACAGTCAAGAGTCTAAAGTCCGTAAGAACGAATAAAAGTTGTAGCAGCAGGAAAGCTTCGTTTCCCACCAATGGGACTGGAAGTTTGTGCTTATTTGCGCCACAAAGTACAGTTTAGGTTGCAATTTTGATATTTTAAATTTATAAAAAAAAATTATTTTAAAACCAAGGAGGCAAAAACCGTGTTGTTTCCACACAAACTTGCCACGATTTTTTTCAACATTCTATAAACCATTTTTTGGGCAACTATTAAATAGGCAACATGCGTACGTATACTAACTGAAAGTTTTCATCCTCTCTGTCTTCCTCTGTCCCTTATTTATATATTATGGTAGTTTATTTACTTCTATCAGACTTTTTCAAATCATAATTGGATAATAATAGAAAGTTTCTGTTAGTCTGCAATAGCAGCTTATGCATTAACCATCTTTGGACCATTTTCGGTAGAATTCCTTTAAGAAGACTTGTAGCATAAGAGCATATTTTTCGCAGTTACGTTAATCTTGTGTTTATTATTCCAAATTTCAATGCTTCTATTTAAATATTATCCGGCATTTTTTGTCAGAGTTTTACTATATTAATCGTTCTGATTTCTATAACTTTGTACTCTTTGACCAAAATCGGAAGTTGGAAAATCAAATCTAATAAATCTACACATTTTCCACAAGTCCTCCATTTATATTTAAACTAGTAAAAATATTGCAGTCGGCCACGGCCTACCAAAATACCCTACATTTCTAATAATAAAGTTATTCGTATAACAATTTTTCAAAATAGGATTTTAGAATGGTGATCTGATCTTAACAATTTTTATTTGTGTTCGTTCTCGGGCCAAAACATGTCAGAGTACGCCAAATTTCGTAAAAATATTTCAAAATTGCAACCTGTAGGTTGAACACAAGCATACATAGACAGACATCAGACGAACAGGCAAGGAAAGAGTTGAATACATTCAACCAAACTTAATATATCCTGTACCACAAATGGTGTAGGGTATAATAAATAATCAACAGACGGTCGATAAACTTATATACCACATGTCGAAACGGTTAGTATTAAATTTTGTAATGTAGAAGTAATTTACTCGCAACAAAATCAACCAGTTGTATATATATCTAAGTCGATAACTACAACCCAAAGAAAGTTATTCACGATTGGAAAAAGAAGCAATGGTAATGCAGTTCGGATGCAAGAAGCTTCATGAAGACATATGGGAAAAACATCAGATCACATACCCTTACAAACAATTGTTTTAAAGTCAACGTGTCAATCATAAATAAGATTACAAAAAAATCGTGCGTACGCTTTGTCTTAATCTACGGTCGATCCCTTGAGCCATGATTGCACACTAACAGAAAACCTGAAGGAAAAAGAAGTGGAAGATACAGATCTCCAAATGTAAACAGTGCAATTTAAAAAATATTGGAGCAATAAGGCGCGGGCTATACGTTGATGAATATGGCACACTTTTTAAATCATTTTAAGTATTCACATTGACTAAAGTGAAACCGGAAATCATAAAAAAATATTTATAGCCGACACGTGAGCTATGCGAAATACGCCCGACGATATCTTTTTGCGCCCGTAGAAACCGTGGTATATTCGGTTTTAGAAACATATGCACTGCCTGCTAAATATGTCGGTGTAATGGTCAATCAAAAAAAATGATGAGTATAAAATTTGTTTTTATTAAACGTTTAATATACAGTCTACCTAAAAAAATAATAAGTAAATATTATACCAATATGAGAAAAACAACGGAGGTTATTGTCCCAAAATGGAAACAATATAACGATATAAACATGATCTTGTTGAAATAAATCAAAATAAACTCTATTAACTTGAAAAAGCATTAAACATCATCAATATTAAAACCTCATTAAAACAAGGCACAAAAATCAATTATGTTCTTAATGAAAGATCCAATGTGTGATGTCTTTTCAATCTTCTTATTTCATTGGATTTATCTAGAAGGGAGGGAATATTCAGTCTGAGAAGCTAATTTTAAGATAGACTTTTGACATATCAAAAATCCATGTCATCAAGAATATTTTTTGCCGAAGGGTCTTAGACCGATTTTTTTTGGAAAATTTCAATATTAGAGTTACTAGCTATTTCAAATTTTTTAGATTAAGTTGACATTCTGACCGAATTAGCCAATGCAGTCTAGTGGTTTTTAAGCCAAGTTACTAGCGGTTAGCTCTTATACGATTTTTCTACGTCAATCTATTAGAGTCAAGGTAGAGTGACCAGATTTATTGACATTTATTTCAATATGCCATTTGATCAGCCAAAGCGAGCATGGGAATAGTTCTGATCGTCAATTCAGAATTAAAAAAAAATATATATTTATTTTTCTTTTGTTACTTTACGTGTCCTAATTTTAAATATATTTGATTTTTCTTCAGCTTGAATATATTTAACTTTTTTTTTTTTATTTGTTCATTTTTTTTTTTGGTTTTAAATACATTTGACTTTAAACATTTTTGATTTTTCTTTTTTATTTAATTTTTCTTAAATATGAAAATATATGATTATACTCTGAGCTACTTTAAAACAGGACCAACTTATGGTATTTATTTCTACTTAATTTCTAACTTATGTTCTATAATAAAATATTCGTTATACGTTATTGAATTACAATAATTTTGTTCGGGAGTTCTTTAGAATTGTCGTAAATATTATGGTATGTGTTTTTTTATGTAGATGTTGTGTCAATGTGTCAATAGAGAAAGGAATTATTGCAGATGTTCTAATTATGTTTATGGCGATTACATTCTAGGGAGATATGACCATTTCTCTTTTTTTAGGAGTTAAACTTCGTTGGTGTTGAATTTTGTTTTGGGTAGATGTGTGTTCGCAGAAACGATTCGTGTTTTCTAAATGGAAATAGGAATGCTGTGTGATCGGGATATGTTGCATATCTAATATGGCCAACGACCGCAAAATCTGAGGTGAACCCCGTATAAAACATGAAACATTCACGTATATACATATAGATAGTTTCTGTCGCTCGGTCTGTTCTCTGCTCTTTATAAAAAGAGTAGTGTTACGTATAATAACCAAATTCCATTAATCAAGGTTTCTTTCCGTAATTCTCTGCTCCAATAGTAGTGTCATTTAAAGAGAGAATTATGAAAAGAGAACAAAATCCAAAGTCTGTCTGTATAGCATAAGGTGGGTTTTGCTAAGCAAATGGCACATTTCTTTTTTTTTGATTATCAGAACAAGAGAGAATACGGACGACACAGATCAAAAGGGTCGACAATTGGGAGTAAATAACAGTCTGATGCAGAATCTCGATTAAGTCAAGTGGGTTTGAACGATGAAGTTAATTAATTTTTTTCCAGTTAAAAAAATAAAAGTTTTTGATTCCCAAAAATAAATCGTTGACAAGATATTGGAGTGTTTAGGTGAAGGTGTCTGAAAGTAAACCAAAGGCATAGCTAGGGAATTTTCATTCAACGACCGACCGTGTGATTTGCGAAACGGAAATTTCATATACTTATAAAATATAAAGAAATATAAAATTTGAGTCGCATATACGTACATATATGAATATAGACCTAAACTGTGAATGCCTCACAGAAGCTCTTAAAGTTTTTGTGAATTTTTGGTAATTTACTATAATTTTGTGCTAAATTTATACACAAAAGTAATAAGAAGCGATTATCGCTAGAAAGATATGAACGTCCAGAAACCGTTTTTAATCGTAGTTTTGAAAAGAACAAATCAAAGAAAAAAAGAATTGAACAGTCTGAAATCCATTTTTTTTGTTGCGCCTCGAAAGGAATACAAAAAAGGGATACAAGTGCAGCAATCTAATAAAGAAGGCGCGAGGTGAGGAGGAGAAGGAAAAAGAACATCACACCGCGTAAGAAATGTGTCGAGAAGAGAAATTAATTAAACAAAATTAAACGAGAACTTTAAAGAAAATACACAAAAAAAATTATATTATTTTATACTAGGCATAAGAAATAAGAAAAAGAAGAAAAATAAATGCATAATAACAAGTAAAAAAAAATAGTGTCCATTATGACATTTACGAAGTAGAAGAATAGGATGAGGTAAGTGGGTGTGCGTGTGCGAATGTAACCACGGACGGTGTCTTAACGCACTAATAAATACATGAACACAGATAAACGGACATGAGAACAATACCGACGGACCGTGCGACTGTCATGTGACGTCATGCCATTAGTGATCGCGACAGCTCGCCAATTAGCCATAATTTATTTTTGTAAATGTAACTGGGATAGTCACGCGGCACAAAGTGTAGCCACAGCTCTATATAACCACATCATAAGTATTAGACTTAAACACTTCCTTAGGGCACTCCTTTTTTAACTTTATAAATTTGGATCTATCATTTTCACATTTTAGCAAAGGCAAAAATGTGGGCTATCTTCACACTTGGGTTCGCATCTCTGCTAAGGCAATTGATAATTGAACGCTAGGAAATGATTAGAAAAAGTAAACAAAAATAGACATACGAATATAAAAAAAATAAGAAATTATACAGAACTGTTATAAAAAATTAAAAGAAAAATTTTTTCCTTTATTTATCATATAGTGCATGTATATTGTTGGCGAAAAGTTACAATACATGTAGTGTGCATAAAAAATATTAACGAATTTTCCCTATCGCAGATCTTTTATATGTCTTAAAGGACGCTAAAACCTATCAGAAAAACCTAATTTCATTACCCTGGTTCGTATACATCACCTCGAAATCACGCAAAAGTCATAAACTGAGTTTTTACCGATATAAATAATGAGAAAGAGAAAGCAGGCAGTCAAGTGTTAATCAACAAGCGCACGCACAAGCGCACACAAACATTTTTGTCATAGCATATACTCTATTTGCCTATAGAATGTTTTGAATAAAATTGTACGCGATTTATGTTTAGAAAAATAACAACAACTCAATAAAATGCATATAACTTCTTAAGCAGATGCAAGTGCGCTACTGTTGTAAACATATGCCCGTAACGTGTAATCTTAAACATACATGCTGAATAAAGACAAAAACATTATATTTATAAAGTCGAATTTCATAAGCAACTAAAAAAAAAACATTATATATATAACATCGAACATTTCGTTAGCAAAATTGTCGCAACAATTTGCCTTTACGGTCTTGCAAATATGGGGAAAAAAACAGCTGCAGAATGTTTACAAATCAATGGGTATTATGTGAATTTGAGAGAAAAATAGTAGTAAGAACCCGAATATTATATGGCGTTGACATCTCTATCAGCTGATATGTTTTAACAAATATAAAAAAAGAGAAAATCTGGAAGTTGTGGAATAGACAGAATGCTGTTTACCCGCGAAAGGGGAGCGCAGTTTTTGATTGCTGAGATGTGAACTCTATGTAATATCTTTTTTTAAATAAACGAAAAAATAAAATAATGATCATCAAAATGTTATAATTTATATATTTATACAACAATCTATGAATATACCTACGAAGAAAATATACTGGTTTGAAATGAATTGCAAATTAGTCTCCTGTTATATAAATTATTATATTCCTTATATCTTTTACTCCAGTTCAATTCAATATGAAATTGTAGCAGTTAGGTTCTTATTTCCTCACATACTTGAAGTTAAATCATGAATTTCCGGATTCTCCACTTTATGGTTTACGCAAATGTTGTGAAGGGCTGCATAAACATATCCGAAGTCTCATTGAACTGTATCTGCTCTTCCATTAAAATCTCCATTCCGAACAAAAGAGTATGTTTTTATAAACTTTGTAAAGGGAAAAACCAGATTACGGCTTTTAGCGAAAAATCAAAGCCATTTTGCAAGTGCCTTACCGTTCAATGATAAAAGAAGCCTGAGCTGGTCGAGTTTTCAACGAAATCAAAGAACACATGAGTTATGGTATACCAGAATTGTTTTTGCCGCCATTCGAACCTTTACGGATACCTGAAATTAAAATGAATCAAGGCACCAGAGGTGTTTGCGTGCAATCCAGCTATAAATGTACCTCATTCGTCCTACGAAGAATTAAAGCGCAATGAAGCAACTAATTTGACAAAAATTAGCTCCTTCAATGCTAATCTCTCGTTCTTTATGTAATTTATTAATTATTAGAATAATTGTATCAGCTTTAATTGGGGCTATTGGAGGTCTACATCAAACATCTTTACGAAAATTAGTAGCTTATTCTTCTATTAATCATCTATGATTAATAATCTCCGCAATTTCCTCCTCCTACTTTGAATATTATACGGCTAGAGTCCTGAACAAGCAGTAGAACACATGCGACTTTGCCGTACGCAACGGTATTTTCATGCGTAATGCAAAACGAATTGGATGGAACAGATATAAAAAGCACCAATACCCAATAAAAGTCAGATCGCAGTCACTCAAGCTTTAGTCCTGTTTGTTAAGTTTTTCTAACAAATATTTACACACGTTTTAATAAATGAAACATATATGTCAGTTCGAATTTACGAGAGACAGGGACTATAACGCTGGGTGTTTTTAGCAATTTGCCCTTTAAGCACTAAAATGCTTGCTCGCTATTCTGGGGGAAGTTGAGCGGTTTGTTCATCAGTTAGTTGGAGCACTTGAATAATTAAAGCGGCTTTTTCGTGTTCGGAAGCATCGTTAGTTGGCTCTACGCAAGTCCAGCGACTATTGCGGCTCCGGGTACAGGATTAGGACCACAATTGCGCAGGCGAGGATCCATTTGTCTTTGGCGCGAATCAAGGGGAAATAGAACGGCAAGGTTCACTTGCTGCGGAGGCATTTGACGTTATGCTTTGGCCTGGATCGCATATCTTGAGCCGACTTTGCATCTATTGAAACTGCAGGTCCTATGCGCAAGAAATAATTGCAATCAACCTACACCAAGAAAATCAGCCACCTACACCAAGAAATAATTCCAATCAAACTACACCAAGAAAATCAACCACCTACACCAAGAAAATTAACCACCTACACCAAGAAAATCAACCACCTACACCAAGAAATAATTTCAACCAACCTACATCCTGCCATATAGGGTAAAGCACGATCATTTAGAGAAATTCTTTTACAACATGGCGATCGGCTTTAGAATGAGGACCCTGTCATCAGTAGACATAGTGGAGCTTGTAGATCGTCTAAAAGAGTGCCAGTTGGCGACTTGGTGTAGGGGATGCAGGCCTGAATTATCTCGTAATAGACAAGCTGGACTACTAAACCGAAGCGAGGGCCGCAGAACAGTTCGCACCCTACGACCTTGATGCCGAAATATTGCACAACTTAATCGCCAATAGGATGTCGCAAGTCGAAGAAGCGCACCGGCGGCTGCTCACCGGGTACGCAATAGCGCGTTATATCAAGGAGTAGAGTCAGAGTCCTCCACACGTCAGCTAAAATGACATGTCCACAAATTTCACCGCTCGTTTCCAGCGCTGCCAAAGAAATAGTCAGCTATCCGCAGCTGTGTTCCAATGGTGAGTTTAAATTTATCTTTGTCATTTATAACTTTGTTATTTATATCTATTTAATTTAAAACAAAAGATGAGTCGCCACCAGGCCATAGCAACGAATAAAGCAAATTGTCATTATACGGTGTAGCGAATATCCTGAATCTTTACATGAATCTACGCAACACTTTCTAAATATGCTGCGCACTAAATTGAAAGAAGGTGCGAAATTGAAAAGTATCCCATATGATTTTTTACTTATATGACCGGAAAGTCGTTTTCCTTGCAAAATGAATCCGAATGAAATTGCTGGGCAAGTTTTCACTTTTATTTGGGCTGGTTTAGATAGTGGCATTGTGCCTATACGAGTTAACCTACCAACCGAAATTGCAAGAAAAGCCCGAAAGGAATTGAGGAAAGTGCTGAAGAAATATGAAAATTATAAGAGGTACGAAATGTTAAATAAATTGGTTTATCTCAAACAGTTACTAAATGGTAAGATTCCGTTCAATTTCAGCTAAGTTTCCATTTAAAATCTCATTGGCATAATTATTCTTTTTTATTATAGAATCCCTGCGTAAATATGCGCCGTATCCTTTCCTGTTGCATTTGACGACCAAAGACTACGATTACCGATTACGGTCATTGAAAAATGACAAGTTAAACGTTCCCTAGAACATTTCGTTTTATATTATTTACGCTACCAACGTCCGTTCGGGCCTTAGATGATGTATTAATCATATATATATACTACTCCACTTTATGATACTGAAATGGGAAAAGTAATGGTGGTAGGTATTCTAAATGTCTAAATGTCTAAACTGCTCCTAGCTCTATTTTCGTCAGCGTGAGAACTTTGAAAAGCTTATAAAACTGTTAATTTTTCCTTGCTTTTCATAGATATTTATATGGATGCTACTGATCGATTTAATAGAATACATTAAACTGAGCATAACAACTGTAATCGAGGCGGTAAATCATGTATTTGAACTGGCTGTGTCGTACATTATTACTACTATTCACATTTGTTCTCATAAATTTCACGGGGAGTTTTAAGACCGCTTACAATGAAAAAATCGTCAACCAATATTTGCTTTTATTATAGGATTTTATTATACTTTTCCCCAATTTTTAGGGGTGTAGAAGAAACCTTCAATACCCATAGTGACATCCTTAGTACATCTGTATATATATGTATATATTTATGTTTGGCTTTCAACAGAGAAGATCTCTAAAACCGCTCCTTCTCCGACTCTTTATTACTGAAAATGATCAGAGATGGTTTTGAAGATTTTTCCTTAATGTACGCATTTCGATATCACATCTACACATAAGATGCGTTGCGAGCGGAATTACTTTACGCTCTTTTTAAATTAAATTTTAACTTTTTAAATTTATTATTATTGATGCATTATAATCACTTAATTTATTGCTTTCAACAGAATTCAATCAACTGGTTCAGCACACATTTACTGCGTTTTTTATTTCGTTTACTCTCGTTCAAACATATCGATATATGCATTAATTCCTCAAATGTCATTTGCAAGGCTTTGCGGAAGGTTTTTTCTTTAGATTTTAATTTTGAAATATTTCTATATTTATTTTCCAAATTATTGGTCATTTAAGCATATTTGCGGTCATTTAAGGTTAGGGAAGTATTTTGCGAAGGAGCCACATGCCTTTTTTCGTTTCGCAAAGGGATCTTGATTATTAAGGCTACAAAAGAAAATCTAAACATTAGAAATAATAATTTTGCGTGGCTTTCCTATATGTCGAGGTGACCTTTCTATGGCAATTGGATAGTCTAATCCGATTTTCAGGCTAAAGTATTCTCTACTTCCATGAAACAATCGTCCCTTAAAAATTAGCTGTATTTTTTCAAGTTGCATAAGATTATTTGAAATAGTTAAAATAATTCTTCGATTTTTTCTTTAAATATTTAAGTTTATTAGTAAGTTTATTTATTAACCCAAAAAAAAAAATTTCCGAATAATTTGAATATAAATCACTATTATCCAGAAAATTAGATCATATGGAAAGCAATATAATGTTATCTTTTTCAAGTAGTAGCTTTAAAAACTATAATTTAATTTAAGAAAAAGAAAACGAAAAAAAAAACGCCTAACAAAGTACTTTCACATACTGAAACCCACTTTTCTAAAAGCCTCTTAGGATGATACAATACATAATATACTTTCTCAAGTGAAAAAATGATCA
>CCAG010018950.1:0-16228 GCA_001077435.1 Glossina morsitans morsitans | reverse complement strand
CAGTGCTACCGGTTACTAAATTAATGAATCAATGAACTTCCGGCGACAACCACGTAAAAGTTAGCAGTAATACACGAATCATTCTCGCAGCAACTAGTGGGTGGCAGTTTAATAAAATAAATATTCATTTTCTAAGGAGATGTCAACCAAAAAGTTTTAAATATTACAATATTACAATATTACAAAAAACATTTAAGCATATTTGCGGTCATTTAAGCAAACTTGCGGCCGTTTAAGCATAAATACGAAGAGCAAATATAAATAAGAACGAAGAGCAAATATAAATAAGAACGGAGCGCAATCTCCCCCAAATACAGATTTGTGTGTAGATGCTTTAAGCTTTAAGAGACTAAGAAAGCTTCAAGCTTATTGCATGCCTTTTTTCGTCTCGCAAAGAGATTTTGATTATTAAAGCAACGAAAGAAAATGTAAAAATTAGAAATAATAAATTTGCGTGGCTTTCCTATTTGCCTAGGCGACCTTTCTATGGCAATTGGATAGTGTAATCCGATTTTCAGGCTAAACTATGCTCTACTTCCATGAAACAATCGTGCCTTAAAAATTAGGTGTATTTTCTAATTCTTCGATGTTTTCTTTAAATATTTAAGTTTATATGTTAACCAAAAAAAAAAATAATTCAAAATAATTTGAATATAAGTCATTATTATTCTGAAAATTAGATTAAATGAAAAGCAATATAATATCATCGTCTTCATTTAGTAGCTTTAAAAACTATAATTTATTTTTTCAATATCAATATATAATCATTAGTTTTAATAGTTTAATACTGGTTTAGTAGTTTAATAATGGTCTTGTAAACCAAAATTAAGTTAAAAATTTTTAAAACATCAAGAAAAAGGAATTTCTTAATCATTAATTAATTTTTTTAAAGTTCTTCTTGAAATTATTCTACAAATTTTATATTCTCTATTATTAATATTTAATTTCATTTTTATAAATATAAAACATCCTTTAGCTTTAGGATTAATTCTCTTAATTCAAACAACAATAATTTGTTTAGCAACAGGATTAATTTCAAAAACTTTTTGATTTTCTTATATCCTATTTTTGGTATTTCTGGAAGTTATACTTGTTTTATTCATTTACGTTACTTCATTAGCTTCAAATGAAATATTTTCCTTTTCAGTAAAATTAGCTATATTTTCCTTATTTCTATTTATATTAACAATAATTATTAATTGAGAAATTGACTCAAACATATTTCAATTTATAAATTTAGAAAATAAGCCTACTACCAATTCATCTACTTATATAACAGAAAATTCTTTATCAGTTAATAACCTCATAGCTCATAGTGGCGTGGTAAGTAATGCGTACTCCTATTTCTAATCTATTAAGTACTCCTTAATCTAATCACGTTAACTTTCAAATCACTTGGCTTGCTTGTGCTTTAACTTTAATTAGTAACACGGTCAATTATTTAACCATGCTTGGTTATGTGATGAAAGACAGTGAATTTGATGCTCCGTACGGAGGGATGTTTTAAGAATGTTTGCTACTACTAGATAAATTTATTTAATAGGAAGCGCTTAGTTATAGGAAAATATAATAAATTTACATTCATAATATACATACAAAGCGAAGAACGTTATATGCTATCATGCTAACAAATATATTAACATAAATATCAATCTCATAAAAAATAAAATTTCATAAATATCTTAAAAAAGCTGTTTTATTATAAAAATGTGTCATGTTCTAATTATGAGATGGCAACGCTTTTCGATTGTGGTAGTATGCTTATAATAACACAACTGTGTAATTTCATATATATTTATATTATTTTATTGTGGTGCTTTATTATTAAAAAATTGCGTGATACTTTTGCTATGGAAATTGAAAAAGACTCGAATCTAAGTGAGGAAGCAGAAGAATTGACAAGTAGCGTTAATTTTACAAACTATGCTTCTACGACCTCAAGTGAAGCTTCATCTGCCCATGCCAGTGAATTTAAAATGAAAAAGCACTCACTCTCGTTCAAAAAAAATGGGTAGCTAAAAAATTATTGCGAATAAAATAATGCGCGTACTGCAGCATTTTCGGAAATTTCAGGAATATTCTAACGGTTTATCATACTGTTAAAGAAGAGGGCAAGTTAATACGAATTGTTTTCAACGCATACTGTTTTAACTTACGAGGCACTCAATTCGTCGCCATTGACCGTAGGTTTGTAATTTTCCTCCTTCCAAATATTTATGGTGAAATGAAATGGAACGAATAGTGAAGCCCAGGGTACTCATTCATAAGTGTTTTAGAATAAGCAACGGCCTTGTCCATCTGTGCACTATTAAAGCATTGTTGAACACCCGTTTGATATGAATATTTCTGTATTTATTAAAATTTCCGCATTTCAAGACCAATTTACTCCCGATAGTCAGAAGGATTCCAACATTTTTATAAAACAAGGAATATCTAGATTTAAATAAAGTTTTTTGATTCAGTCCCCAATACATTAAAAGCGAGTTTCATAACGCAGATTTGTTTTAGATACGATCATCTGTACCAAGAAAGAGGAGTTTGAATGAATGCGTGAAATTTGGCTGGGTAGCGAGGGTTGACTAATAACGAATAGCTCTTGCATATAAATCTGGATATAACAATGTTACATAGGACAACTACCTTTTTTCCCGTATGTAAAGTATTTCCACATATTTTAGCTTGATTTGCATACAGTAAAGTCAATCATTATAAAATCTTTGAGCAATTTATTCATGGGACTCAATTCATTTATCGCAGTATTTAACTGTCACTGTCACTATGCAGGAAATCATTCCATTCTTTCTATTTTTGCAGGGGAAATGTTAGATTCTCTTGGTGATTGTTGTCTACTTCATTGTTGCCTGCTTACATGATTATTCGCCAGTGCTTTAGTGAAGCGCAAAATTAATAGAGCGAACAAGCTTTTCAAATATTTGCGTTTTAAGCTAAAAATCAAAAGAAAAAAAGATATAAAAATAAGTGACTTCTTGAGACCCAATTTAATGATACAAATTCAACGTAAGTTCTGAATCCAAGCAATTTTATTTAGACAAAAGAAGAAACAAATGAAATTAATTTTCTTGTATATATAAAAAAAAAAAAAAAAATAGAGCATTCATACATAACCATTTCGTTTCATTTTCATGTTTTTGCTATACCTAAGTCAAAAAGGTGTGAGAAACGCTCTCTCAAATCTACCAAACAACAATTGTCATGCTAAATATCATTAGTGTTATGAAAATATGTCTATCGGGACAATGTGCTTGAGTGCATTAAATGTTACCTCTTACATAAATTGTATATCAAGTAAAATTGATTTCAACTATGCATTTATTCATGCTCATGAATTTTTTGATTAGCTACGTTAACAATTGTTTAGTTTGCAGTAAGTTGCAACTCACATATGCATTTTATTCAATAAATTGAGCACCCCTATTTATTTATTTAGTGGGAGCATCTAACGTTATTTTTGCTGCTTTGGTCAATATTTTTGTACGTTGTCGGGAAAAAATGTCGAATTTTTATACAATAATACTCTTAACCTAAAATCCATCTTTTATTATACTAATCGCTTATACTTGCGCTTGTGTGGCCCTTTTTTACGAACGTAGGCGGCACAATGCCAGCTAGAGGCCTTAACTTGGGTCGAAGACATCCCGGAAACGCTTTCGCATTACCTCGACCTTATGGATTCTTGAACTTCATTATATCATCCTACCTCCAACATTCTCGCCTACGGTCAGGGATTGGAATGTCATCTTCGTGTGGCATTATATCGAAATATGCTTTGCAAAAAACTGACGCATTTCTTTCACATTTTGGCGTCCGTTAACATGACATGACATGGCTAGCAGGTTACCTGCAATTCCAGAAATCTGAAAAGCATGTTTCACAAACATGCCCCGACCGGACAGACGAAAACATTGTGCTGTAGATCGTCGTTTGTGCCGTGTCATATGTCGCAAGCGTTATCTGCCCCTAAGTTGAAACGACACAAGTAATGTATAGACATAATATATAGGCATAGCAGTCATAAGTCTGCAGACATCGATGTAATTTGCTTCGCCAGTAGCTCTTGTTTGTCTGTCTTAATTTTCCGTTCATGTCTTACAAGTCGCAATTTTTAGAGAAATTTTGATGAGATTTGGTATCGTGCCGCTATTGAACGCTATTGAAAAAGGCTTGCATCGGCCCACTTTTTCGAACATTCTCCCTTAACATCTTATTTTGAAAATTCATATTTATGGGAAAAAATGACAACTTTCAAAATTGAAACAAACGATAAATATGGCTGAGTAATAATATTTGATCATTCTAAATTATTAAATAATATATAATTTTTGGTTTATTATTACCAAAACGAATAAATAGCTACAGTAGGAAAAGCGGTGTGGTGAACCTTATAATTTTTGGTTTATTATTACCAAAACGAATAAATAGCTACAGTAGGAAAAGCGGTGTGGTGAACCTAATGGGGGCTTTGCGCGATGTTCTTACCTGTTATATCTTGCAAAAATTTCGGATAAACTGTCCATAGTAAAGGCACCGTTAATCATAAAGGCCAAACATATTTCCAATATTTCAAGGATCTACCAATCAGACATCTGATCGATCGTATATCAGTCATTTTATTAAACATGGAAGGGAAATTTTCCTTTCTTCGCATATACTGTCAAGAGATTGCGCCGTCAGTTTTTATGTTATAAAAAGTATTGAACACCTCCAAAATGACAACGTAAACATTAAGCTTGGCCCTGAGTTTATGATGTCCAGCGTTTACTCCAATGCGATGGTAAAGAGAAGTATTTTGCGAGTTGTTCAGATCTTGAGCAAGCCTGTCGTTGATAATATTCCAACTGGCAAAGACTGGCTTGGCGACAGAGAAAGAAGAAAAAGCTTGACCGTTGGAACATCTGTAGCATCCACGATAAATCATGTATATATGCGCAGAAGTCGTTTTTATTTTGCAAGGAAAATTAATCTACGATAGTTTGCCAAATTTTTTTACGACAATTGAGAACTCCCGCAATAAATTGCGAACTCTCTGCATAGTGCACGAAATAAAATATTTCATAGCCCATTCAGTGTTCTTGAATATTCTTCATTTACAATTCGATAGCGAAAGTCGGAACTGTGCAGATGACGATCATATGTATATTGTACTATTGACTAGCGAAAAGATATAAGAAGGAGCTGACAAGTAACCAGCAAACGTATTGCAAGCAGATTACCAAGACTTTAATTATGTATGGCGTCAGCTAAACTTCATATTCGAGTTTTTTTGCTACATGTGCACTCAAAATTATTTTGAATTATAGAATGACGAAAGGCATGCATAATTGGTTATGAATGTGAGTGCCGTTAACGGAACACCGTCCAAATGAGACCTGGTAACGTAATTAGTCACCTTGGAGGTAATCATGTAAGCAGGCAACAATGAAGTAGGCGATCATCGCCAAGAGAATCCAATTCAATCATGCTCGCAAATTTGCTAGCGATTATCGCCATATACGCTCTCTCGGGTACGTCAAATCTGGTGACAATACAATTGCTGTCGCCAAGAGCAAATTTGCATTAGTATCGAGTAAAAAGCAAGCAAAGTTATCAGAAATCTCTTTTACAGTTGCGTTTGTAAAAAAGGAGCTGCAATGCAAAAATATAAACAGTTGCTAGAAAATAAATTATCAATTCAAAAATTTAGAAAAAATTAAATAAAAAATAAAGTGAGTGCGAAATTACATTTGTGAATTGTGAAGAAACAAATATTTGATAGAAAAAAGTACAATTTTTCTTTTAATATACAGCATAATGTATCATAATTTCCTTTTGTGCTCGTTCATTGAAGAGGAGAACATTCATATCCGCGCCACAAAAGAGAAGGTTACTATAACACGGGTAAGAAAGGCTTTGGGGGATGCTTCTCACCCCCTAGCGCTACTTCAAAACGAGTAAGTAATTCGAGTAAAACGAGTAAGCGTATTCTACAGCTGCGGTCCAAACATGCTGGGAAGAACCGCAAACGTTGTCGCGGCTCTGCGCAGTCCACTACAAAGTGGGAGGAGATCATTTGAATTCTCCAGCGCCCCAGCCAATGTATGTAGGTGATGGTGTTATCACAACACAATTGAGGCAGTTGAGTGAGCAAGATTGCTGGCACAAAATTTATAAATATTACAATCTCAAAAATGTTTTTTGAGACTTTGAAAGTCCTAATTCGCACAAAAATTTACATAAATATTAAATACATACTGAAAGTAAAACTGTAACTATATAGTGGATCTTCTTTTTATTTGTTCATATATGACTACAAAATGTTTTGGCATACAGGAATGGAAGAGAAAATTTAATAGATCGATGAAGACGACATCATTAATGTGAATTAATCACTAACAATATATTATAACAAAACTGTTAACATTAATTTTTATGGAAAATCTATATCAAAAATATAATAATCAACTTTTTCTGCAATAAAAACCTAAAAATTTAAACATTGGATTTAAATTTATTACTTTTTTCAATAGTCAAATTCTACATAATTTTCTTCTTCTATTAAGCAAATCAACAACCAAAGATTCACTGAGATGTGAAAAAAGGCCCTACGTGGACACTGAATTCTTTGTTTGAGCCTTAGTTAGTGCATTTGGTCTTATTAACTGGAATTGTGAGTTGGAGTGACTTAAGACGAGAGCAAATAGTGTCGGGGGCAGATGGCAAAGTTCGCCTATACAAATCTCGAGTTGGAACCAAAAATAATAAGATTGTCAGTATAGCCCAAAATTGAAATGATCTCAGGAAGGAAACTGGCAATTGTGTTAATATATAAATTAAAACAAAGACGACTCAATACAGAGGAACGCCTTTGAAATATCTCCTTTTTCTTATAGAGAAAACGGGCGTATAGCAAATTACAGAATTTGTTAGGGAGATTCAAAGAGAGTACAATAGAATTTAAGATGTTAATACAGACAGAATCAAACGCTGACATTATGCCTCGAGAGCAGGCAATGAGAATATGATTCTTAACAAACGCTAAGTTCATTGCTAACGACAAAGTGACGGTGTTGCCTTGGGCAGATCTGGAACGTCTAAAATCAACTTGAAAATTGTTGAGAGTACACTTAGATTCGAAATACCATTCTAAACATGAATATAATATTTTCTCGTAAATTTTCCTAACGGTGGAAACTAAGGCAATACCATTGGAGGAATAATAATTAATTGGCCAGTTATTCTTTTCGCTTAAAGTGAAGATGTGGAAGTCGTCCCAGGAAGATATAACCGCTAATTAGAATGTCGTTAAATCCCTTTAGTAGAATTGATCGGTTTTCGATGTTCAACATCTTGGGATGATTGTTACGAATACTATCTAAGCCTGGAGATGAGCGTTTTGATTGACTAATGGAATTATCGAGTTCAGAGAGAGTTATGTTATTTAAGAAAAAATTATCACGTTTCTTCCACAAAACTGGTTAGAGATATGTGTGGGTATAGAACAATAAGAGGAAGTGATACATCTCAGAATTCTCAAGGTATGCCAAAGATATGAAACTGACCTGTCGCTGTTGACCCTTTCACAAAATTGTTTCCAGCTTTTATGTTTTTCCAGACTGAGAGTATATGTGTATCCCTTTTTAAGATCGGCCAAAGATTTGAAATTTATTTTAGAAGGAGATTTTTTACATTTATTTACGGCAGTTTACGCTTGGCGGCGACTAGATTGCATGTGGTGCTCCACCGAAGATTAGAAGGGAGACTGATTTTTTAAAAGCCTTTCGGCTCACAGCATAAGGGAAAGACTTTGAGGATTTATCAAAGAAACAGCTAGAAGAGTCATTGGCTTGGATGGTATTTGAAATGTTACGGATAGTATTATTAAGCAAAGAGAATTTAATGTACTTTGGAAAAAGGGTATACGAGTGGTTAAGGGCAATAGGTTGCAAATGAAGACCAATTTCAATTAAACAACGACAACTACCTAAGGTGTCGTTGAGGGTCCTCTATGTACTCAGAAAACTAAGATTAAGTGTACAGACCGAAAGATCTATGCAGGAAGAAACGGAACCAAAATGAGTAGGATCACCATTACTTAGTTAAACTAAATTGCTGCTTTCAAGAAAATCTTGAATTTGTCTGCCTCTTGAATTGGAAATCCGACTACCCTAACACACATTATGAGCATTAAAATCACCATATATTAATGTGGGCGTGTCAGAACCAAAAGAAAATAAACTGGAAATTGTAGAATCAGAAACATTACAATTATGTAGAATATAACAGCTTGTCAAATGCTCCCCAAAGGATGTGTGAACTGTACAGCTACAAGCTTGAATCGGCACACAATTTGTAAAATTAGAAGCGTAAGAGAATGAAAGTTTATCTGATCGCCGCACCACCAGCATGAGTGGATTTGGAGATGCCAACAAATCTTACCGCTGTAATCTTTAATAAAAATTATAAAAATTAATCATGAGGCATAAGAAAAATTTCGAAAAGAAAAATCAGGGAGTTACAACTAAGGTATTGTTCAAGATGTTTGGATTTGTTACGGACGCTAAGGCAATTGAGTTGAGCTATTTTGAGCGCTTACAAAGACAGAGAGATAAATGCGTAGCAGGGGCAATAATAGAGTTTGGTTTAGAAGAGGGCTTGACACTATGTAATTTTTGAATAAGTTCAGGGATCTGAGACAGGTTGGAGGTATTGGTAGGATCAGTAGTTATTTTCTGACCAGAAGAAAGATTGTCTGTAAAAGGCGCCACGGTCTCAGGAAATGGAGACTTTATATTAGAAGGAAACATTATGATCTGAGGATTTATCGTCGTTTTAATTGTACTTTGCAACGTATCTATAAGAAGGACAGCTTTTCAAACTTGACGAATGCCCTCCCTTACAGTTGATGCACTTTTTAGATTCAGGACAAATCGAGGTGCCCTCGTGGCTTACGTCATAGGAAGGGCAAAGCGAGGTGTGACACGTACAGACCCTGTCTATGTGACCGAAACGCCAGCATTTACGGCACTGTAAAGTCGGTTCGACATAAGGTTTAATTGGAAAATTGGACTCACGATCGAGTTTTTTAAGGAACGCATGACTTCCGCAACTTTGCAAAAGTCAAGTAAGGGTCTGAATTTGAGTAAACTTTTAGGACATGCCGTTAGGTAAATTTCGAGTTCACTGAAATCCGAAGGGATACAAGCAACGCCATGAATTTCACGAAATTCGTATGGAATGTAGACGATATAACTATTGTTAAGCGAAACGCTGGCGGCAGTCAAATCTTTTGTAGCCGCATCAGATATGATCAGTTTTAATTTCTTGTTAGAAACCCAAAAATCCCCAAATTAGGGAACCCTTAGTACAAATTTCGGCCGAGTTCGATTATTAGTAAGGAATTATTTCTGGATTGAATAAATAAAGAATACTCACTTCTAGTGTGGGCATAAGTCCTGGCCTAAGGGATTTCAATGTGCCCACTTTCGGGAGAAAGAGAGAGCTGCCTTGTTGTCTAACCATGTTTCGCAGATTGAGTTTATAGACCCAGAGATAATAAACAACCAAATTAAGAAAACTTGGAGTGTGGAGTCAGAGTTTGCAATGGTATACTCAAAGTATAGTAAGACAAATTCTTTTTCTTAACTTTTTATTTTATTGTAATCTTTTTTTTAAATTTTATATTTAACAATATTCAAAAAATCGCAATACCACACAAAGAGAGTCTTGATCACGACGCTTGATATTTATCATAAAATTATCCATACTGGTTTTTTATTGAATTCGAGCAGCAACGAATCAAAAGTATGGAATCTCCGCGCTAAAAATTTAAAAGGCAGTAGCAATCGCAGTAAGAACCAGAATCTTTGTTTAGATTCCAAAACAAGACTCGAAACCAATGAGGAAAATTGTAATTGCAATCCTCCTTGAAATTTAATGTTTTTAGTTATTTATTTTTTTCACAAGTTCATCACACGTGATGACAGCTTATTTATTTATTTATTTATTTCAAAAGCTGGCGAGGATGGTACCTGATTACCCTCTTGGCAATAATCAATTGTCTCCTAAAAAAAACAAGGGGATAATCGCGACGATGATCGCTTGCTTACATGATTACCCCCAGGTAAGTGCATAGAGTGTCGACTGCTCTTGTAAAAAAGAATTACTTTAACAATGACTACGATGGAAAATATTTTGCTACTTCCATTACTTTCTTTCCTTACCAAGTGGCGCTATACAAGTGGATGTCAAAATGATTGTGACTCATACCAAGTCGTCATTGTAAAGTAATTCAGAGGCAATGAAAAACGAAGCATTTATGATAACAATGGCAATGGCTGCACGGGCGGCTAGGGCTAAATTAACATCTTCTCAGCTCTGCAAAGGCAGTCTCTTAAAGCCCTGCTATTTCGCTCTTCACTTCCCCAATTTCGAAATTTTCCGCTGCATCTACATTTGATTTACCGCCATTTTTTATTTTTGGCGTTTGCTAGGACTTCTCGTTGTTCTTATTAAAAAATGATAAAGGAGGTGGCGGCGATGGTAATTTACCATAGCCGTATCGGCGTTGGTAAAATTAACGAAGAATATGTCAGCGGCGGCTAATAACGTTAAGCCGGCGGCAATGAACTTTTTACTTTTCTATATCATTTTAGGAATAGTAAAGTTATAGTGTAGTTAAGAATAGTAAGCGATAGTACAAGATGAATTTGGTGGCGCGAAAGAATAATGAAAGATGTCCTTGCGGCAGTAATTAAAATAAATTCTATCTTTACCTATTAGTTTGAATTACCACGGGCGATGACTACAGCGCGTAGATGCTACCTACCGGACATTATGTTAAGCGTCTTATTGTTCGAAAGTTCCCAATTCTTTGCATGACAGTACGACTACACTGATCGGAAAAATAGAAAACAGCTCAAAAGCTAAGACGAAGAATGGGTTTTCAATTTTTTTTTAGTAATAAGTAAATTAGATAAAGATAAATTATGCCTAGACTATAATTTATTTTATTTATAAAAAATTTCTTCATATTTCTTTATATTGAAATTTGTCGGAGTATTTGCCGAACATAAAATTTAGAACTACTCCTATGAGAACGAAAATTTACATATCAAGTATTTAAAATTAATATTTGTCTTAAATTTACAAATATTTAATTTTACAATTATTTCGGTTTGTTTTTAAACTATTTTCGATATGGTAACTCTAATAAATGATTTCTTTTAAGTCTTCTAATTTCGTTGGTATTGTCTTGGAGCCATAGACAACATATTAGAGTGATTTCTCAACGTCCAATTTTTATTACATCTCTTAATTTTATCTTTAACTGTTTGAATAGAGAAATCGTCGTGGGTAGCATTGTTAGATACAAACCATGACGCGATGGCGATTGACCTCAATGTTTTAGCTCGATATCTTTGGTAGATTTCAATATCGAAATACTGGCTGTTCCCCTTAGTTTTATTTCGTAGCTCCATTTTTAGTTATCATTTGTGGAATGTTACAATTGTTAAGGGACATATTTCGACAGATTCCTCGATGTAAGGTAAATGTTGCATATGTAGATTTTTGCGTGTTAACTTTAATTTTCCATTTTGTAACCAGTGTTCCATCTCATGAAGTTCTTGTTGGAGCTGAATTGAGGCATTGTTAGGGTCTGTGCTAGCACTTAGTATTGTAGCGTCATCTGCGTATGTTTTGACTAAAACATTATTTGTGACAGACGTCACAAATTGGTCTCATAACACTACCTTGAATATTATAAATTCTAAAAATTCTTTAATTACTTTCGTATAGTATCGTTTATCACTAACATACGATTGTAGAAGTAGGTAAAAATGTGTTGGAGGTAGCTTATTAACTTTATAATAGAGTTCGGTGTGCCAGAATTTATCAAATGCATGTCGTACATCTAAAGATATCCATGAACAATATTTTTTGTTTTCCAAAGCATCTCGTATATAAGAAATTATACGATGACATTGTTCGGGGTACCATACTTATGCCTGAATATAAATTGGTATTCAGGTATTATATTAAGTATTCCTAACTTCGGCAACATTATTTTCAGAAATACCGTCTCTAATATTTTAGAGAATGTAACTAACAGACTTATTGGTCGACATTTTCTGGTTTTCTTGGCTTAGGTGTCATTAATATCTTTGCACATTTTCATTCCGATGGAAAGTGGTTTAGTGTCAAGATTGAATTGAATATTAGTGTAAGTAAAATAATTAGTAATAGTTTTTTGGTAAGGCCTACATAACTTTTGTATCAATATAATCGTACTCCGAAAATATGTTGTGATTACGTTTCATTATTTTTGCCCGAAGTTCCAGAGGTGAAAGTAGGTTTAATTGGCGAATCCATCGAGCAGGGATTATCTAACAAATACACTATTTCTTTATTACTTTTATTTAAATAATGAGGCAGGAAAGTTTTATATAAATATAAAGAAAATGTTTCTGCTTTGTGTTTTTCTGTTTTTTTTTTGTTTTGCCTTATAATCTATTTTCATCTTCAATACTTAAATTTTGATTCACCGGTAACTTTAAGTAACTAGTAGCATTGCGTAAGTAGAACTCATCATTTACGTCAAGATTCCTTACGACGTTCTCAAACGTTTTTATTACAACTAGCCGAAACAATACTACTGTTTATAATACTTAAGTAATTTCGATATCATATTTAAACTTTTAAGACCAACTGGAATACAAAGGTACATACGTATACCTAAGTTAAATATGTCGAATAGATGTCTATAATTTTTCATAGAACATACTTTAAAAAAAGTGTGGAGCAAACCAAGTTTTTCTATTCATTTAATATAACTACTTCAATCGTCAAACGCAAGTCGGAAAAGAAACGCGTCAAGATTATATGAAAAATTGGTACATATAAAGTTTCTTGCAAATTTTTTATTAATATGGGAGGTAAATCAGCACAATTCGATAATCACAACGTGAACATTGTCAACAATGTCGAAATAATAGACCATACACCCCAATTAGAATCATTGGAATATTTATTACGCCTATCAGTCATCTTAAGTACAGCACACTCGCTACTATAGCTACAACAGAGAAAGTATCTTAAGAAAAAATATATAAAGCAGGCCAATGACTCACTATGCGTCTACACAAGTTTATTTCCACTCATTACCTGCTAGTGAGAAAATTGATGCTCCGTCCCTCACAGAGGACCATCGATTCCAGACCCGATAACCACGCAACTATCTTTCAGTGAAAATTTCATACAATTGCAACACCCACCACAACAGGGCAACTAAAAAAGTAGAAAATTTTGGATGGGTTGGGCAACCATAGTACAGCAGTGCAAAATCATTAAAGAGCACTTCTATAAATCATATAAACATCTGTGCATTGGTAAATGAACACCAACGACTAACAAGAACGCATAAGTGTGCTAATAAAAAATATTTCCAAGAAATCCGTGGTAAAATACTTACCTTGGCAAAAGAAGATAAATAGGAACACAACTAAAAGACTTCCTCCACGAAAGAGTAGAACTCTTTCATCCCGAAACAATAAAAACTTTCACTGACAGCATGTCACAATTTTTGTGGAATTTCTAAAAACTCCGTCAAGTCTCATTCCAAGCTTCGATGGCAGAACTGAAAACTTAGCTACACAGACTCAAGGCTCTGGAAAGAGCGTAACAAATATGGATGGAGTAAGAAATAACCTCGCCAGTAAATACAGTTTCCAGCAGGCCATGACAAGAAACTGCTCTATAGAGAAGCTCAAACCTATCACGGAAACTGGAAGCTTCAACAGGACGAATGACAACATCGAAGTTCGTAAGCACTCGCACAGAAGCAACTAAGAACAGGAACAGAAACACAATACTGTATTACACAAATGTGCCCAATATTCCCAATAATTAGCAAGGACGCAGCAGGCGAAACACCACCAATAATAATAACGTTAATAGAGGACGAAATAATGCTAATTACATACGGGCAGGAAATTCTCTTCCTTGTTGTGCATAATCCGCGAGAATGGGCAGCGGACTTATGGGATCCCTTAAGTGAACATAGATATGTCGAAACACTCACCTTTTCGTGGTGCTTCTTGTTGCTTTTATGGTTCTCACTTTCGAGAGTTGCACAGTCAACAGTAAAGAGGTGTTGAAGGTTTGCTATCTATAACCTAACGACGGGTTTTTCTCTTGGAAGCTTATGTGTATTGTGTATTTGTTTCTTCCGTTTGTTTCTCTTTTATGGAGATCATCAAACCGCATCATATTTAACCATTATTTCAAGAAAGGATAGTATTTGGCCTTTTGGAATGTGTGGACGGTGTGAAGAGTAAGAGTGGTGACGGCTGCGTACACTCAGAGATCACCCAAAGCCGTACAGCATGGCGTAAGTTCTGTACGATTGAACGATAAGTCATGAAGTTAATGCGTGTCCACGGGGGTCAGGTTGCCCAAAAGTGGGATTGCTTCTGTTGAGAAGATGCACTACCCATCTGACTGTCGGGATGAATGCCTTCTTACATGCCTGCTGGGTACGGCTGTTCGGGGAGTTTCGTGGTGGCTATGGTTACCCCGAAATTTCGTGGGGAGCTATTTAAGACGTGTTTAGATAGCCATTTTCTATTTGGGTAACTTAGGGTAGTAAGGCTCCTTTCAATGGGGATTGTCTTACTCCTTGGGGGTTCTGAATTGATCTAGACATATTGCCGACAGTTCTAGACAACACGTCTGATGAACGCTTTACGCCAGGTGCGAACGTTAAACCCCCAAAAAACATCATTCCACGAGAGATTTCCCACACAGTGCGATGGAATGCTTGGAATGAACTTTGCAAGTTCAGAAGTTACTAGACAAATACATTTACCGATCAAGGAAAGGTCAGCGTTAGTAACAAACCAAATACTCCAACCAGGCATCATAGTTGCCAGTGCTTTTGTAGACAATAAAAGTGCCTTCATCAGTGTTATCAATACATTTATGACGCAGTCACAAACTGTAAAGACATTAAATATCATTCCCTAAAAAATTCTGAGATCTTGGCTATAGGCCGTCGAACAGAATATCCAACAAATTAAAATTTCTCACAGTGTTTAGATGACCACTACCAGAAATATGTACAGAATTCTACAAAATCCTCGCCGTTGTAGCCGAACCAAAAAGTGCAACTAGGTACGGGGTTTCAACAAATCAAACTTGAAGAAAAATCGCGAAATATATATTCCTTTCATGATTTCCCTATGGATTATAAATAAGCCAAACTAATTTCAGCGCATGATGACCCTCGCTTTCGATGGCCTAAAACTCTTACAGACATTTCTCTATAGGGATGATGATTAGTGGTAATAGAATGTTCGGAGCAACATATGCTCAAAAATCTAAGAGATATGTTCCAACTATGCAGACAACACAATTTGAAACTAAATCCAGAAAAATGTTCTCCCTTCATGTGTAAGGTAACATTCTTAGAGAATTAATGGACTAATAAAGGAATACTTCCCGACGACAGAAAATATAACGTCATCGTGAATTATCCAATCCCAACAGATGTGGACAGAGTAACACGTTTCGTTGCATTTTGCAACTATTGCAAGCGTTTTATAAAAAATTGTTCAAAATATTCGCGCAAATTCGCAAAGCTTTGCAAAAACAAGGTTGCATTCGACTCCTACGTGTAATTTGTTTGAGCATTTAAAAAGCGAATTAGTAAAACCATCTCTGCCATAACAACAGACGTCAGCAAATACGCTTGCGCCGCAGTACTCACACAACAGTACAATGAGGTACAATATGTGTATTATTACGGAAATCCCAAATCTAGTTCATTACAGTTAAGTAATTTTCCCAAATAATAAAGTCCCTAAAGGAGGGAAAAACCAAAGGCACATTCGCGGCGCGTCATGCAGCTGCCGGTCGATTAAAACGAATAGCGGAAAAGCAGACAGGGGTTAAAAATAAAACCATGGATTTGGGTATAGTAAAATACTTGTAAAAATGTATATAAGTAGAATATCTGCGGAAGACAGAGTTAGTAATAAAAGAATAGTTGAGTTGAGCGGTCAAAAGTATTGTTAAAAATAAATTGTAAATAAAAGAACTATGAAGTGTATTTCTCTGGACCAAAATATCCACGATCTAGTGATACGGACTGTATCGAGAAAAGCGAAAATTTGTAACAATATTTTAAAACACTCCGATTTTAATTAATGAAGAGGAATTCTTAACGTTGTCCTTC
>CCAG010018948.1:0-18399 GCA_001077435.1 Glossina morsitans morsitans | reverse complement strand
TTTTATATCCAACAAATGTCGACAAAATCAAGATCCAAACATTTTCAAGAATTCGCCTTGGGCATACAATTGCAACCCACCAATGGATCTTGAAGAAGTCTCCGCCCCCAACCTGCAGTTGTGGAGAAATTCTTACTATAAAGCACATTCTCTGCGACTGCCTTAACTTTTCCTTGGCTAGAAGTATTGCATTTAAAACGATTAACGCTTTGGACTTTCTCAAATCAGCTTCAGAACAGAACATTAATTCAATATATTACTTTATTAAAACTACTAGGCTCAATATCTAATGTAATTTTCTAAATTAGAGCCGATAGCCTGTGTTGCTAGTGCTCAAGGTCTTTTTTGCTTAGTCTAAGAATTTATTTCATTAGTCTAAATTATAACAATAATAATAATAATAGTTACAAATATATATATAGTTATATATATTTATATATAGTTACAAATTTCCGCTTTCTCGATACTGTCCGTATTACTAGATCGTGGAAATTGAATTTGGAGGAATATGACTTTGCGGTGGAATACCTCAAAGTGAAAGATAACTATAAAAGGTCTGACGCCCTATCCCGCGTAACAATCAAAGAAATCAAAGACGTTAGAAAAATAACTGCCCAAATGAACAAAAATGTAATAAAGGAGAAAATAAGTAGTATATTAAGTTATTAGCAATAATGACGCAAGGAAATTTGTGCAAATCATATTTGACTCCGAAAAATGTTGTGTTAAACATAGGAGGCAAATAATTGCCAAGTGATAGATAAGTGACAATTATACCAACGGAAAATTCGACTTAGGGCACTTTTTCCAAAGGCTTGAAATAGAGGCCGATAAAGTAGGAAAGTCACGGTGCGGAATGTCACGAAGCGATAAGATTTTCGAACCTGTATCGCCAAAACACTTTAAAATAATGAGCAATAAAATATTGAAACATATAAGAGTCGCACCGCTCCAAAAATCGAAATACTTCCAATATTGTTTTAAAACTACACCCTCCACTATATATCGATACTGTCACTGCGAACTAGTATTTGCAAAGTCCCACAGACAATTTACGAATCTCAACAAAACAGACAAAATAGAGGATTATGCTAAAGAAACTGAATATATATTATATGTAGCATAAGCGTGCGCAGGGATACTTTTAGATAAGGCAAAACAAAAACAAAAATATATGATGACAGTGCAACTAACAATTTCCCATTAGAAGTAGGTAATTCAATTTTATTAAAAAATGAGGGAGCGCATAACTTACAAAATTAATATTTAGGACCTTATAAAGTCATAGAACTTAAAGTTAATGATAACATCAAGAGAGTAAAAATAAAAGAAAAATAGATTCAAATTATATATAAACTAAGTAAAATAATAAGTATAAGGGCCCTAAACATACAAAAATATATACAAAAGTATGTGAAAATATATTTGTAAGAAAGTATTTACAAGAACTCGTTGTAGAAAAAATAAAAGTAACAAAAAGGAAGATGTAGTAGCATTATTGCTGTGCTTTATTTTATTTTATTTTACTTATTGCTATTTAATATAACTTATGCAAGCTTTGCATAATATAAAACTTCACTTTAATTCTAACGATCTAATTTAGCACAACCATATATTTAAACAATAACCTACATTATACATTAACGTACAGTTATTAAATACACTGGCGTAAGCACAAACAAGTTATGATATAAGTTTACTTATAAGCAATACTAAGTAGATCAATAGTCAGTAAGAAATGATCAGCAAAACAAAACATAGCTAAATAAATAAAAGTGAGCAAACTACTGTGTCGTATTTCACTGCAAAATTTAAAAAGTTTTCACATTTAGACGTTCCGTTCATTCATTCACGAACATTCTCGCCTACTTGATTTTTCACAAACGATAAGGATCGCTTATGACTAGTATCAGGAGGATTGGAAGTCACAAAGCAAAAAGCGGAATCAGTTCGAGTTAGTAGCCGCGTCTATAAAGATGGGCTACAGTGGGATTACCACTAAAGGAGCCAAATTGACAAATTAAAATATAAAGTTCATGTGAATTTTGCAACGTCAAAGGCAGGAAGAATGGCATAGCTCTAATACGCAGAGCACGCATTTTTTCACTGCATTCAGTTTTAACAACGGAAGATTGAACTGCGCTCGAAACTTCGGAAAATGTCTACACCAGAAAATCTTCTGTGGCGAACGATAGTGGCAAAATAGATACGGCTTGTGGACAAGAGCTAAGCAACAAACATCTGTCAGGCGCTTTAGCAACACACTGCGGCGATGTATTAGCAGTAACTTGATTTGTTAATTAGGTGTTAACAAATAATACTAAGTTCAATTTAACGGCTACGTGGAACTGTCACTGAAAATAAATAAGCCAATTTCTTGTCAGATTTCATTCTATAAAATCGCATCCGTCTGAAACGTTGTGCGTCATCGCCCCGAAAGATAGTTAACTTGTGAAAAGAAACACAGTGTAGAACTTAATTTGTGAAAAGAAACACAATGTAGAACTTAATTCTTACATGAGTTCTACATGGTGACTTTCTTGTACAATGTAAAAGTAGAAAGCAATTTCCTAAATACGTAATTCAAATCATTAAATAATGTAAAATAGCTAATAAATCGAATTAAACTTTGTAAAAATAAAAAATTATCATAGTTTTTCAAATCGTCGAAAACTCTGGTACGATTCAAAGAATAAGGCAATTTCCATAATTCTGGTGTGGATTTTTTCAATCTAAAGACTTATAATTTGCGCCATAGGTGGAACAAAAAGTCTAAACCTTTCAGACGGTAGAGCCGTGTTCAAATAATTGGCGATTACAGTATTGAGTAATTCGATTTTATTTTGTTTGTTGGAATTTTCATCTTACCTTTAAATAGTCAACCTTAGACTAATCACTTTACCTCGATTAAGGTTAGCTAATGTAAATACAATTATGAACTGTTCAACCCTCTCAGAGTTGTTTGCAGAAACCTAAATGATGTCTATCACTTATTCTCATTATTGGACTCTTTAAAGTCTATTTAAGCATCTTTGCTTAATACGCGCGATCTACCTACGTCGTACTTAAACTAACTTGCGTTCGATTTTTTTTTTTTTTATTTCGAAAATTATATGGTGTTGTGAACGTGTCGGTTGCAAAGCTTATGCATGTTTGCAATGGTTTAGGGGTTCTCTTGCAACTTGGATCTGTTTTTGTTGCGGGTATGCTTCTGTACTACCTGTGTACATGCTTTTTTTTTTACTCTTTTTTCTTTCTTATTTATTTATACATGAATTATTATTTCAAGTTACTTTGTTTTTGTTATTCGTTTTTCACATCTTCCCATATATTGTATATTAGTTTTTAAAATAATTAGTATAAGATTTACTATTAACATTTACTTGAACTCGACTGCTAATTTGGTTTAGTTGAATTTCATGTATAAGTAAATAAATAAGCATTTGCGTGGTTTTGAAGCTTTTGAAGCTTGCTTCTGCGCGTTATGAAGGCATTGAAAAAGATTAAATTATGAGGTACTATAATATAGGGTAAGTGGGATCAATTTCCCCATAGTAAGTGCAGGTACAACTATATTCGCCATAGAATAGACGTTGAAATTTTTTATAGATTTTTCTATTGTAACTTAGGATTGATGAGCAAAAAAACGATTTTTCATTTCTTTTAAAAAACAGAGATATTCTTAGTTTACGTGGTACTGTAGGCGTGCAGTCTTTTCCTTTCCGCCCTTTTTATTTATTTATACATTATTAGTTTTAAGTTACTTTGTTTTTGTTTTTATTATTCTTCGTTTTGCTTCCTTATTAATTATGACAACATAAATAACTTAATACTAAATAAATATGCAGTAGCATTTCCCATACATGCCAGCGATACGGCTTTAGTTCTTAGGTTTGAGAGGGTTAATATAAAAATAATTGATTCACACCGATAGGCATACAAACAAACATTGCGATAGGAAAAAAAGAGCTCATAAAATTATGCGTGTTGATATGATATCTATCATCAATATGAAGACATGCCTAAAGGTTAGTGAAGTTATAAAATCATGCATATTGATATGGTACGCACCATACGCACACATGCGGTTTTGCGGCTTATAAAATCATTCGATTTTATACCTAAGCCAGCACTAGCAATAAGATCATACGAGTTGGCACTTAAGGTAGTGTTAACAATAAGCTATACATGAGGATAGTATAATAATACTTATACAAGAAAAGCTGAGATGATAACATAGTTGCAAGCAAACATGTTTGATCAGACCTCAGCTAGCACACATAATAATAGATAGCATAAGAATATTGTTACAACACACATGCAAGTGGGTGTTGAGGTTGTAACACAAATATAATCAAAACATCGAAGTAACGGGACAGTGATGGTATCGCAACTATAAAAGAGCGCATCGCAGCACACTCAGCCTTTCAGTCGTGTTAAAGCAGCCAGAGGTAAGTGAACACAGATACAACTAGCTGACATTACAGATAGGGATTTTTTTTGGACTTAACAGATCGCTGGCTTAGTTAGTCGTCATCCCTGAACAACTAATAGGACTATTAACGGATAGGGGATGGCTGGCTTGGCTTAGTCATCATCCCCGAATAACTGATAGGACTATTGACCTTTACTGATAGGGGATGGCTGGCTTAACTTAGTCGTCATCCCTGAATAACCGATAGGACTATTGACCTTTACTGATAGGGGATGGCTGGCTTAGCTTTGTCGTCATCTCTGAATGACTGATAGGACTATTAACGTTTACTGATAGAGGATGGCTGGCTTAGCTTAGTCGTCATCTTTAAATAACTGATAGGGTTATTAACCTTTACTGATAGGGGATGGCTGGCTTAGCTTAGTCGTCATCTCTGAATGACTGATAGGACTATTAACCTTTACTGATAAGGGATGGCTGGCTTAGCTTACTCGTCATCCCTGAATAACCAATAGCCACTCTCTTCAGCGACATGAAATGGTTAGGAACGCACGAGTGGCCCTATAGGCCGAGGCTGGTTCCTATAACGCGCGCGACAAATTCCTTTTGTTTTCAGAGAATCTCGCGATACGGAAAACGTGGAAAAAACATAATTATCGTAGGGAACGAATAAGAAACGTTAAAAGAAAAAAAGCGTTAAACGAGAGTCGGGTCACCACGCTTGGTTTTTTTTCCCACTTCTCTTAAACAAAAATCGCTAACAAATAATAAATTCAAATTAGCAAATATTAATCACAAATCCGGAGGTCCAATTTTTTCTATTATAAATTTCTTGGAAGGAGTCCTGGTGGAACCCTGAGCTTACCCTGCCCAGGAAGACTCGTTACAACCTAGAAAAGAAAAATGCTATATGGTGAGTGCGTTTGCCATGTTCTGTGGTGATAAGAGCACTGATGATGTGCAGGGGATAGCAACATATTTCTTGAAAAATTTGGTTTTTACGCATCACATGGCATGTATCCCGATATATTGTCTAGAGTCAAGTGTGAAAAATTTCCCGGCGACAAACCCTAGATTAACCCCACACAGATAACTTTCTGGAATATCTTTCCAAGGACGAGCAATTACCACTCATAGAGTTCGACGGCAATCTGTCGAAAAAAGTAAAATGTTTATTAAAAAGGTGCAGAATTTCGGAAAGTGGATTGCGTAAAAAATTGACTGCATATAAAATTTAAAACGGTCGCATTTTGCTTAGTGTTTTGTGACGGTATTGTTAGTTTAATGGTGAAAAAAGGAAAAAGAAAAAAATATTAAATGTGGAGTTTCTCACCCTTCAAATTGTTCTACACAAATTAAAAAAAAATTTTTTTTCAGTTTGCCTCAAGTCATTAATGTACGCTTAAAATATCGTCGAGTTTTGCTGAATCTGTTATTTCATATATCATAAATTATGAAAGATACAACGCTGAAATTTTCAACATTTGCTTTAACGAAATCCTACTATGTACGTGCAAAATGGAAGAAGTGGAAGAAATAGATCTTTAAAAATTTGCAGATTTTTAATTGTCGTACTCTCCTCAGACGGTTACACTATAGAAGTACACGTGCCTATAAGCTCGTACTAAGAACCTTGGACAGGCGAAACTTATTTTTGGGCAGGCTGGATTGAAGGCCATTTTGTATCCCACCCTGCCTAGAACTTTTTCGGTCCATAAATGTTTGCGGGAGATCCTGAAGTTGGATTCGACGACCCCAGGCTACTTTCTCGGAAGAAAGACTACTATAATTTTATATTTTTATGGGAACATAAAAAATTATACAAATTTTTGAATAATATAAAAAAATGAAAACTTTTATTTGAATATATTATTCACAAAAAAAAAATAAAAATAAATGCAGAATAACATAAATAGGGAAATTTTTAAACGTTCAAAAATGTCATACTTATGACATATAAAACTAAACATAGTATATGTAGATAGATACAAAGAAAAAAAAAATCAACCGATAGGGGGGTACACATAACGTATAATGTTGACGATGTTGCAAGTGGATCTGGATAGCTGGTTTTTGCTTGTTGCTGATGATGTCAACTTGTACTTTAAATTGAAAATCATAGAACTCAAGTGGATGCCTGGCAACTGATTATAATGGTTAAAATTGTAAGCTTTAACGCGAAGTTCTAATACAATTTAATTCTCTTTCTGCGAGCCTGTCTTCTTTCTGATTGCAATTCAGTTACAGTAACGACAGCTATATCGCCGATGATTATGTGTTTGAAAAATGTAGTTGTAATTATACGGCGCAGTAGATATCGCAGGTGTTGTTGTAAATATTTTTGCCCCTTTAAATGCTAATGTAAACAATTGATTTTATATTTAACCATTATTTTCCTAAAGTTTGATAAACGTCTTAATTCTTTAAGTTTCTTTCCTTCTTAAAGAAAATTTTACAATGCGTAATACCCCAAAAAAAACTAGTGCGACATGAAAAATTTTCTATCATATTTGCTATATTTTTCACATTAAGTTTTCTGTCATATATGTTTTTCATGCTAGATTTGTTTTTCATGTCATATTTGTTCTTCATGTCATATTTGTTTTTCATGTCATATTTGTTCTTCATGTCATATTTGTTTTTCATGCCATGTTTGTTTGTTTTTTTTGCGGTATTACTTCTTAAGCATGCAACCTTTATCCTTAAGCACCGCCATTTGTACCCTCTGATGTTAACAATCACTTTCATGAAAGATACTAACACACGCGAAGGCTCCCCACCAACTCACTTCAATCCTGAACATCAACCTACATCCCTTATCAATTACTTTTTACCAAGTGGAAATATAATTCCTACTATTTCTAATAAGACAATGATCCCTATTACATTTTTTTATACTTTCATTTTTCTTTTGGTTAAGGTTGATTACATTGAACAAGTTAGTTTTTTCACTATTCAGAGTATAGCGCGCACAAACGCTATCATTAATCACTTGCGTGCGGTTGAGTTGCCCTCCTCAGCTTGACTTCCAGGTCGCTACAATATATCTAAACTAAATCTCCATTTTCCCTTAATCTTTGGACAGCAAATGTGAGAGGAATTTCAGGTGCAGGTAGTAAATTATACGGTGGCGTCCACCAATCTTAATTTTCATGAAAACGAATATCTCTGGAAATAGTTTGCCAACATACAAATCGTTTACATACTTAGTGACTTCACTAACTGCATGTAATCTCACGTAGTAGCAACTCACCCGCAAACAATTCTTATCTGTTCCTCTAGGACAGTTAAAGTGAAAGTCCCGTCCTGTGTGATCTCTTTATGAATGACGTTATTAAAGCAATAGGAGCAGATGGGAACACTTATTGTACCTATGATGACGATATTTTCCTCCTTTTAAACTGTTGCCAGTGGGCTACCTTTCCAAATAAAATAAATGAATGTTGGCAAGAATTAATAATTGGATGATCAACAATTCTGTCTCCATTAACGCGAGCCGTTCTTTTCAACCGCGTTAGTGATAATGGCGTCAGTCATAATATTATAATATGTGATATATGCATTAAATTCATGTAATCCATGCCACGTCTGGCCGAAGTGGATATATTAAGCGTTATCTTCTTTGTAAACACTCGACAATTTAAATGCTTACCTGCCAATAAAACTATAACTCGC
Source organism: Glossina morsitans morsitans (assembly GCA_001077435.1). Classification (NCBI taxonomy): domain Eukaryota; kingdom Metazoa; phylum Arthropoda; class Insecta; order Diptera; family Glossinidae; genus Glossina; species Glossina morsitans. The sequence goes on along the minus strand of CCAG010018948.1, from coordinate 10,289 downwards.
TCACTCTCTTACGACGTTATATATAAACTGCTGCACTGAAGCGATTACTCGATGCCTTCCATATAATCTTGCTAAACTGAAGTCAGCTATACATCAAATTTTATAATATCCGTCTCAGAAATCATATATTTTTTTATGTTCGAAGTTTCTTAAAACTCTTGTGACGGGTCATCTTAGCCAGGGCTTTCCATAAAGCCCATTTCCAAGAAATTTTTGAACAGATAAAAGATTTGGATCTTCGTGTCTTTGTTGCATTATTATTTATTTATTATTACTTTCCGGAAATATCTGTAAACAATTACCGTTGTAAACTTATGCGGTAAGGACGAAAGAAACCAGTGTAGTGACGTGGGGACTCGCGACACGATTTTGCTTCATTAACCTTAATTTTTCCGCCTCCGCACCTACTACGGTTCTGTAAAAAAACACATTTTCTTTTACGACGTCCACCCTTTGCGGGCTAACAGAGCCAATTATTCGTTACTAAATGTGTCTTCAAAATAATTCTAGTTCGCCTAAACATCCAAAAGCCAAACAAAAGCAATATATAACAAAAACACTATATATATATAAGGTGAGATGTTTCGCTGCAACATTAGCGCAGCAAAATTATTAAGAACTAGCTCAAGTTATCCGATGAACACAAACAATATTGATGACCGTAGGAGAGAGTAAAAGAATTGAAATGAGAACATTTACTGAAATTTGTACGATAAGTAAGCGTAAGACTCCACACTGTCAACATCTGCTTGCGATTGTGTGTTTATTGGATAGGCCCGTGGGTTTTCGCATTATGGTAGAAATATTCATGTGCGGTTGTGCGAGCGGAAGGGTACATCGGTTACCTGTTGCTGTCCCATTGGTGGTTTTTGAGTGTCACCAGTTTTACTGCATTCATACAGCTCGGAGTTTTTAACTTCAATTCATACGTTAGATGTCTTTCCAGGACAATAATAGCTCATATAGCTCCACGTGCTGTCGATGGTGAACAACGAGCTGCCGTTGATAGAAAATGTCTGAGTTCTGGAGGTACCCACAGTTTCCATGCAATATCATCAAGAATTTCATCTCCGTTTCGAAAACCTGTTTTTTTACACATAAAGCTGTCTAATATCCGGTGCGCAGTCCTGATTACTTTCAATAGTTTGTTTTAATTGCATATATCCTTCGGAAGCGAAACACGACGAATCTAAGTCAAGATTTGGTGAGACATTCATGTAGCGGTGCAGCGATTGATGCATAATTTCAAATACATCTGCGGTATAAATCAGTCATACCAAGGAACTTTCTTAATTGTTTCGCTGTTCTCGAAGCCGCAAAGTTATTCACTGCGCATGCATTGTCAGGATCCGTTTTCAAACTCCCTTCACTCAACAGAAAGCAACGATTTTTTACCTCCTTGTGGCAAAACAGACTTTTCTGAAGAGCGGTAAAGCGTTTACTAAATTTTACAAAGTGCCGTGGCGCGTGGCAATAATGTTAAATTAAAATGAGATAAAAAAGAAAGATTTATCGAAACCCTTCACACAGTGTGACTGGGCCCACGAGTTAAGTCCGTCTGTGAGGCCCGTTCCCTGTACTGCTCGCTGTTCGTTGGTCTCTTCCTATTCTATCAATGCACATTCCCTGCCCCCCTACTCCGATTCGCGCGCACACCCACCCTTACTGCGCTTCAGCGGTAGGGTACATCGGTTAGCCAAACATTATCCTTTCTCTTTATCTTTCTTTTTGAACATTTAAACTAAAGAATGAACTGCACTAGCTAAACGCTAAATTGAAGAGTAATAGTTAATGCAATTAAATGAATATAAAAATATAATTTTTATTCTTGATAACTACTACGCGTATATAGATAAAAACGGTGGTATTCATAGTATATATAATGAAATACAAAGTGAATATATTTTTAAAGATTAATAAATATTTTTGTTCCTTTTTCTTGTTCTCCTTTTCATTTTCTAGAATGATGTGGTAAGTAAATTGTTCTTCTTATACATTTTTTTTCCTTTTAATTTTTGCATTGGTTTTACGTCAAATTAAAAAAAAATACATACGTCGGCGCTGCAGTAAGGCTTCATTTTCCATACCATTGGCAATAAGCTCGAGATTTTCCTTCATATTTTCTCACTAAATCATGTTTTTTCTTTTATTCGAAAAAAAAACAAAGTACAATAATCCATAAACACTAATCGTCATGTTTAAATTTCCATAACTTAAGTCTAAGATGCTGGGAGTCGTTTGCCAATTTTTGGTTAATATATTAATGTTGACATGTTTTTACAATAATTTTTGCTCTTTTCCAAGATTTTGCGCGATGTGCTTTTCTTTCTCCGCTCAATCAACACACTCCGTTCTTCAGAGCACCTCTGCTCAAACTTCCTCAACTCACCCCACAAAGCATCAAAACCAGAACTGTCTCTAAATACACAGGCGGACTCTTTTCATGGTTCTCTCTTACATAATAGAGTGATGTAGCAAGTGAGACCATTATGACTAGGGATTGTTTTTTCCTCTTTGCCTTTTTTCTTTGCATAAAGGCAAGCTGCTATTCTTGCAAATGTGATTTTGCCTAACGGCAGCCCGTTATTACAGTCTTACTTACTCTTTTTATGATAAAATGGCCCCTGTGCTCAATTTATCCTCTTTGGCGGGAGAAGAAAGCTATTTCAAAAGCTTTATTCATTTTTTAAGTTCCCTTGCGCGGAAGACTAACTGTAACTGATATGTAACCTTTTAATCACTTATAGACTATTATTGTTTCTCACTGCGAGCTTAGTTGTACGTAAGCAGATGTGACCGTGTAGTAAACACTCGTTTTTATCGCTCGTTATAAAAGTTACCGAGCAAATGAACTTTTTCTTTAATATAAAATATATGTATATATATATAATTATATATCTCAAAAATATATTGTTTGTTCTCAGGTTTTCTGTTTAAAATATTTTCGAAAAATCTTTATTTTTATTGTAGACAGAAAACACACAAAGTGCAGAAAGAACAGATTGCTCGGCAATATTCTATTGGCATATATCTTATCGTGGCGGTAATTGTTCTAACTCAATTTCAAATACATGCAAAGGCAAGGATTTTGTCTTAAATCTACGTACAGAACCGAAACAAAGCTGATGAGCTATGTTCCATTAATGCCAATAGACATTTTGGCAAAATTTCTATATCAAAAATTATGCCAATGTGTCATTTAATATTTACAAACTTTACATTTACTTATTTCTGCATGATATTGTCGTTGTTTACAAAATGTTGATTGTTTATATACAAACAAACGTGAAACTTGCGGCCTATTTTCCTCGCTCTTTTTCAAACTAAACAATAGGAAATGACGTATCTGAAAATCAAGTTTTGTCCGCGACCAAACGTTTGAAAAACGTTTCTATCTTAGTATAATTATTTATTTATTTATTTAGACATCAAATTCAGCTAAAATTAATGAACAACCGAATTGACCAATCGAAGACTTAGATACAAATCTAAGCATATAGATCCAATCAATGTGCAAATTACACCGTAATCTTTGTCGAATAGCACTACCAAAATCGATTAACGAATCAATGCTTTCCAACTTATGAAAATGAATGAAATACTCATTAGTGAATGACCTCCGTCTCATGAAAGAAAGCTTCTTGTTTTGCTTAGATCTAATTTAACGAGCACTATGCAACCAAATTATTTAAGTCAATTTGAAGCTGATATAATTGCGTTTCTATGGAAAATGAAGGAAACTGTTTCACATCATCAGCATACATTAAGAGCTGGCTGAATTTAATCAGCGAGGGCAAATCATTAATGTATAGATTAAATAAAATGGGACCTAAGTGGCTACTTTGAGGTACACCAGACGTGACGGGGTATTCATCCGAGGTGACGAAGTTAAACAAAACCCTGAAGGATCTATTCTGCAGATAAGAGCTTATCCATTTCATTAAATAGAAAGGGAAGCCAGAGGCTTGGAGTTTAAAGATAAGTAAGTTATGGTTAACCAAATCAAACGCTTTGCTAAAATCAGTGTATATTACATCTGTGCGAGAGCCACTAGAAAAAGGCTTGAAAACAAGACAAGTAGACTCTAACAGATTGGTGACCGGTGGTCTTTTCTTCTGAAGTGAAGAAATATACGATTTGATGGCAAAGGCCAAATGTTGAGTCACAATTCGCTCGAACAGTTTAGGCAAGCTACTCAACTTGGCTATGTCTCTATAGTTCTCAACAAGTTGTCTACTCCCACTCTTGTGAATAGGAATAAGGAGACTACTCTTCCAACTCAAAGGGAAAACATCTAAATTCAAGGACTGATTAAAAATCTTTGAGATAACACCACATAGCTCGACAGCGAATGATTTAAGTACACATGATGGAATTCCATCAAGTCCAGGCGTACCACTATATTTTAGAGAACTCAACCCTTTAAAAACGTCATCTTCAGAAATAACCAAATTAGGTATTGAAACCAAGTTAGTTATAGGATATGGGTAATTTACTGATAAATCGAAACTAGCAGTCGAAAAGTTTCGTCGGAAGTACTCAGCAAACAGATTTGAGATTTCCGAGGAGTCAGAGCCATTAAAAGAAATACGCGAGGGATTTATGGAAATTGTTCTCTTGGAGTTAACAAACTTGAAAAAGTATTTATGATTAGCAAACAGGGAGGATTTAATGAACTGAAGGTATCTGCAATAGTATTGGTGGTTGAGGGAATTAAATCTATGCCTTGTGGCTGAGTAAATGAAATAGTCGAGAGCAGAGTCACTTTTCGAAAATTTCTTGAAAAGCTTGTTTTCCCTATTCTTGCAATATCTAATTGTCTTATTAAAGCACGGGGAACACCTGCTTTGAGAACGGGACTGCTTGATAGGAACGGATGGAGAAATAGCTAGATTTAATGTATTGTAGAACGATGACAGTAAGCTATCAATGCTTCCAACTTCGAAATCAAGCTTAATATGTGAAAGATGTGATTTTAGCATTGAAATATTGAATTTATGAAAATCATAATATTTATTTGAAAAAGTTGGATTTCGATCATTAAAGAAGTTTAACGAACTATCACGCTTGTAATGAAAGGAACTACACATTGCAGGACGATAAGGATCGTCAGGTAAACTAAAAGATAAACAACGATTAACACTAATCCCAGGGAAATCGGCAAAGCAAAGATCAAGCAGTCTACCATTGCAATTAGGAGCACGGTTGTATAGAACTAAATTATGATCAAATAATTCGTTAAAGAACACAAAAGCTCTATCAGATGTTGAAGCGGGAAGCAAATAGCCAGAATTATCACAGTAACGCAAAGTGACTTGAGGCAAATTGAAGTTACCCAAAGCTATGACTATATCGGTAGGTTTAGACGGCTTGGCCACTTCACAATGCGGATGGAGACATCCGAATTTGGGGAAATATAGGAGCAGGTTACAAACAAATTTTTATTAGAAAATTACGCTCGAATGGCGATAAATTCAACATCGGGAGTAGTGGAAAATCCAATTGAATACGACAGCACTGTCGCAGATATGGCAATTGAAGCACCACCGCCAATGCGATACAGTCGATCATTTCTGAAAACCTGCAACGAATTATGGAAAAGTTCCAGTGAAGTCCAAACAGGAAAACTCCGTGCTCACGTGAAAATAGAACGAATTTTTGAATTTAAGCCCCTATCATTTTGATAAATGAGAGTTAACGAGCCTGAAGAAATATTTAGGTTTTTGCATTTTGTATAGTATTACGGGGTCGATCTCGAGAGATAAATTCCTTAATTAAGGATCAAACTGGCCACAATGGTTTATTTAGCAAAATTTCCACTTTTCACTCGGAACTAGCACTTTAAAAGACGAGATTGCTCTAGACTGAGATGGTATCAATTTGAAAATGCTAACGCGCTTTAAATTGACTGATAGAACTTTCGCCGCTAAATAACTTTTTTCTGATAAATGGCAAGCACAGGCCGACATATATGTAGGCAGACTTTACATTTTATGAGAATGGTGTCTTACCGTCCACAAATGCAAACTATGGTGAAACAGTTAGAATGGTCAATTCGCTTATCTTGTAATTGTTTAAATTGCGTTTAAACTTTCCATTGTGATTTGTTTAGAGGCCGAGGATGATATTTCAATTGTTCCAAGTAAGAAGCGGAAGTTAGTTTTTGTTTTCATTAGTATTACTTATTCGTTTTGTCAGATGTTCATGCCAGACCGATTGCAAAAAGGATTAAAATGGACTCTTGTGGTATCTTAGATTTGCTTAGAAAAACAATTCCAAAAGCAATTATTGGAAATTTTGAGTAAGAAAGTCGAACAGGACAAATTATTCCGAGACGAAGAAAAAAAAAAAAACTTTCTTGTTCGTCAGGTCGTAAGTGATGACGAAAAGTTCTGCTAATAATTTTGAAATTTTGTGTGTATTAATCCTTATTTATTTCAAAATAAATCTCTAGATTGAAGTTAATATATTATTACTTATTGCTTCGCCTATCATTTGTAATGAAATAAGAATAAGTACATATGTATATGTATATATTTATATTTATGTACGAAAGATTGACGACACAAGATTGATTACAACCTTTGGATAGTTAAAAGCATTAATTACATAATTAGAGTAAAAGCAAAAAAAAAATATCTTTTTCAAATTTCTTTCCCAAATTTAAAATATTTTGTATTCAAAACAATCTCTCTGCGTGCGTGAAATTAACAATTTCTGTCATGTGGAGATGCATTTTTAGCAAACCAAGATTGCCAAGTTAAAAACACACATTACTCCTTCACTTCACTTCACCTCTGTGTATAGATCCATACGACGCCAGTCTTATGATTTGTTTTATAAACGCACACAAACTATGTGGCGTGTTGGCATTCCCCTGTTACTTCACAGAAAACTCATGCCCCAAATGTTTTAACGGCATCCTATGCTTCATTCCTATCTATAGATAAAAATGTATGTTTTTGTTTTATAAACGCAAGCAATCTATATACTCAACTGATTGTGTTTATCGCTTAAGACGTAAAATATTGTTTTGATTGAGGATTAGCAATAGAAGGGGGGTGATAAAAGTTGATGCGTTAATAGCAGATGTCAAATAAACAGCTCACATTTTAGATAATATGGAGAATTCAAGGGAACAATCATATATCCGAGAGTTGGCTTACGTTCGGGTCGCATCCGATCATATCAGTTTAACTGCTATCATTAATGTGTAAATGAATAAGTAAAAGATGGAAGAAAATTTTCATTGATATTTTTATATGGTTGTTGAAATGCAAAAAAAAATAGTCGGTTCTTTTCCCGGAAAGACAAAGAAAACCCAATCGGTGAAGCAGCTTTAAGGTAATCGGATACCACGAACCATTAAAGGCATAGGCAAATTTTCTGGCGAGGAAATGGGCAATTCTAACGTAAGAACCGCCATCCTCTTGACTAAACACATCTCGTTTAAGTGTATAAGATAAGTTAGTTAGTTAAATTGACGAAACTGACAGTTGTATTACGTCTCAAAATACTACATCTACGCCTTCTCATGTTCTCGTGAGTTTAGCTCGTTAAAAATGTGCATACTGAATGATCATTACGATTGAAACGAGGAGCTTATCTAGTGGACAGAAAAGCGGAGTATCATTAAAGTAAAATACTCGAATCACACATTAATATGATCGCCATTCTAATGGTCTTCTGAGTAGAACATTTCATTTTAGTTCCTCCATTCATTTAAAAGCCGATTTTAAAATTAGAAACTTTTGCTGAAATGCAACTTGCAATAATATAAACATTAACATATATATGTTCCTTTGCAAATATATCAGAAAATCAAAAATATATCAGAAATTAATGGTCTAAAATGATATGTCAACGCATTCTGCCTAAGATTTATATAACGCAAAACGATTATGTATTAAAATATACATTTATCATATTTTTCTCTTGTTTTCGTTTTACTTTATTTTTCAATGTTTATATCAATGATCATATCTAGTTTGATAGTAAAATTATTTATTTATTTATTCTTCGCCCTATTTGAATACCAAAAAAACGAACAATATATTTTTGTATTTCTACTGCTGCTGCTGTGTTTTTCTTATAAATGCAACTCTAAACAATGTATCTTTTCGTTAAGGCGTACCTTGAAAATCATTTAGTTAGGGGTTACGTTCGTCATTCGATATTTATTTCGAAAATATAACGGGAAAATAAGGAACAAATTTGACATTTGTTTGTTTATAATAAATAACATAACCAATAACAAGATCATACAACGCAAATAAAAACAAAATTACGTAAAATTTTTCATGGAATGAAATGAAGTGAAATAATTTCATATAGTTCAGAGCATTTCATATTTTGATTTCTTAGGAATCCTTTGAGTTGCGGAGTTGAATTTTGAATGTACGTTATATGAATTTACTTTTATTTTATATAATATATTAATATATAATAATATATTAACGATTAGTCCTAGTTTTGTATTGTATACATAAAAGCGACTTGTGAATTTCCATAAAACATCTTAAAGCAGATTTATTCTTTATATTTTTTATTTCAATTATATTGCTATTATTTACGATTCAATTTAAATGTGCGGAAGATATGCCGGGGCATATATCCTCGCTTAGGTGCCTCAAATGAAGACCAACTACACCGAGCTCAAAATAAGATGGGGGAGTTGCAGAAGTTAAATTCCGAATTTCCGAATTTTTTACTTTACAGTGCACGCAAATGTTCTGAAGGGCTGCAAACACATTTACCAATTTTCCCATCTTCTTCGGATCGCATCTTTCTCTTCACTTTTCTATTAAAATAAGGAATCGATCTTGAAAAATATAAAACCTTAATTTCTATTAAAAAAATAATTTAATACTGACAAAGGAGACACCAAAGAGATTTCCAGAAAAATTATCGGAATCTCAGATGGGTCTCCTTCTCAATACATGAAATATATTTTAAATAAAGAAAATAAATGCACTTACCGTCAATTGTTAGAATTGTTTAAAAAAAAAATTTATAATTTTAAATTTTTATTTCAATTTTATGTAAATGCTTAACAAATCTATTTTTCTAATTTTTAAGCTTTTTTCTTCCTCTTTTTAAATTTATTTTCGCAAATATTCACTTCTTCGCAACTTCTTTCTCTACTTTTGAAATAGCTTTGTTGAAACTAATTGAATTCCAATGACTTGAATTTTCGTTAAAGCGGCTAAAAGCCGTGGTCTGGTTTTTCTCTTTACATCGTTTCTTAAAAATAATTCCCTTTTGGTGAGAAGGGAGAGAGCACAGAAATGACAGAGTTGCTTTAACATGAAAAATATCCCCGAACATAAATATCCTCGAACATAAATATCGCCCAAATCCAAACTATTTTATACATGTTTACATACATGTATACAGAAACCTGCTATTTGAGTACCCTTAAAACTTTTGAAAAATTTCCACATATCTGCCACCGGCGATAAAAATAGTATGTCAGTATCTACATAGAGCGCCGCATTAACTGTTTCTAAAATAGACTGCATATAAGGAAATATTATGCTTGAAGCGTACATAACAATTTTAAATCATCGTTTACCGGTAAGAAGATTGCGCTACTCTCTTTCACTATTAACGGAAAATTGCAGTGGTAACAATCTAAAATCGAATTCGACACGAATACCACTCCAAGCGTTTAACTTTTCATTGAAACTGATCATAGGACGTTCTTCCGCGATGGTTAGAAAATACAGTTTTTCTCTAGAGAAATTAAATAACAAAGCGGATTTAATCATTACCAATACTTCTTGCATTCTTTGCCTACAATAGTATTAGTCTTAGGTAGTAATAGTTATGATCTTGAACTTAAAAAAATTTGGCTGTATTTTAGTCTATTTGTCTACATATTCTAAAATATGTACATGTCGCCCATCGCTCTTGTAAATTTATAAGATAAGTCGTAGCATAGTAGATTTACTGGAAAGTGTCTCTAGAATGCAATTTAAAGCTTATTTGGTAAAGTGTTCCATTTACATTGAAAGGATTTTTGTGCAAATCAATATAAATTGATTAAATTTTATTTATTAATGTATTATTATTATTTTATGTATTTTATTAAAAAAAATTATTTTAAGAATATTTTTAGTATATTTTATAGAAATAATAATATTATTATAATATTTTATTAGTATTGTAAAAGAATATTGAAATATTTGAAAAATTATTATTTAATAAGAAAATCTATTTTATTGTACCTTGTGTATCTTTTTTTTTTTTTTTTTTTTTTTTTTTTTTTTTTTTTTTTTTTTTTTTTT
>CCAG010018947.1:0-46396 GCA_001077435.1 Glossina morsitans morsitans | reverse complement strand
CGACAGTATATTGACTGTGCAAAGGTAGCATAATCATTAGTTTTTTAATTAAGAACTGGAATGAATGGTTCGACGAAATAATAACTGTCTTGTTTTGATTATAATAAAATTTTATTTTTTAGTAAAAAAGCTTAAATTATATTAAAAGACGAGAAGACCCTATAAATCTTTATTATTAATTTATTGATTAATTTATAGATATATTTTTTAATTAATTAATTAATAATTTTATTGGGGTGACATAGAAATTTAATTAACATTTAATTTAATATAACATAAATTAATGAATTATTGATCTTTTATTAACGATTATAAGAATAAGTTACTTTAGGGATAACAGCGTAATTTTTTTGGAGAGTTCTTATCGATAAAAAAGATTGCGACCTCGATATTGGATTAAGATTCTAATTTAAATGCAAAAGTTTAAAGTTTAAGTCTGTTCGACTTTTAAAATCTTACATGATCTGAGTTCAAACCGGCGTAAGGCAGGTTGGTTTCTATCTTTAGTAAATTTTAATATTTTAGTACGAAAGAACCAAAATTTAGATATATAATTATTTATTTTTGAATAATATTAAATATTATTTTAGCAGAAAAGTGTAATAAATTTAGAATTTATATATGTGATTTATCACAAATAGTATTGCATTTATTTGAAATTATTTTATTTATAATTAGAAGATTATTATTAATTATTTTTGTATTGGTGAGAGTTGCTTTTTTAACTTTACTTGAACGTGAAGTGTTAGGTTATATTCAAATTCGGAAAGGCCATAATAATGTTGGTATTTTTGGCATTCCTCAGCCTTTTAGAGATGCTATTAAATTGTTTACTAAGGAGCAAACTTGTCCTTTAATATCTAATTATATTTGTTATTATTTTTCTCCTATTTTTTGGCCATCTATACCAATATTTGTGAAGTTATTTTCTTTTACTTTAGGTTTAATTTTTTTATATGTTGTACAAGATTAGGAGTTTATAGTATTATAGTTGCTGGATGATCTTCTAATTCTAATTATGCATTATTAGGGGGGTTGCGTGCTGTTGCTGAAACTATTTCTTATGAAGTTAGTTTAGCTTTAATTATATTAAGTTTTATTTTTTAATTGGGAGATATAATATATAATTATTTTATAAACATCAATTAATTATTTGATTTTTTTTTATGATATTACCTGTGTATTTAGTATGGTTTCGAATTTCATTATAGGAAACTAATCGAACACCTTTTGATTTTGCTGAAGGGGAAGCCGAATTAGTTTCTGGGTTTAATGTTGAATATAGAAGAAGAGGGTTTGCTTTAATTTTTTTAGCTGAATATGCAAGAATTTTATTTATAAGAATATTATTTTGTGTTTTAGTTTTAGGGAGAGATGTATTTTCCTTATTATTTTATTTTAAATTAACTTTTATATCTTTTTTGTTTATTTGAGCACGGGGGACTTTACCCCGATTTCGTTATGATAAATTAATATATTTAGCATGAAAAAGATTTCTTCCTTTTTCTTTAAATTATTTACTTTTTTATTATGGGTTTAAAAATTTTATTTTTTTTATATTTATAATTAATTCATTATTTTTAGTGAATTAAATTTAGTATAAGTTAATAGAAAATTATTTTCTGTCTTATGTTTTCAAACATATGCTTATTCAAGCTCATTAACTAATTTAATAAGTTATCTCATCATTTATTAAATAATGGATTTATGATAAAATAAGAAAAATAATACTAATACTAATAACTATTACTACCTAAGACTACTACAGCTACTAGCTGTGGTTAATGATGCCGTACAGAACTCTAGCCAATCCCATCAAACAAAATTACGGTGATATGTATTGAAAGACGATAAATATTGTTCAGATATGCATTGGTATATAAAGGTTAAGTAAATTCACTTTTCAAAAATATATATTGTGAGAGGCAAAGTCGTCCCTCGTTTTGGCTTCACAGATTCTTTGTCCCGGAGGGGGCAGTGCTAGACTAAGATAGGTTAAGAGTTAGGATTAGGTAAAAGATAAGACGGACGACGGGAGACAGGGGAGTCCCAGTGAGAAATAAATGTTTCTGATCAGGATATGGTAAGATGGCCAAAAGGCAACATTGGCGGGAGCCGTAAAAGAGCTGGCTCCAAATAGTCCCTGTCGAGGGACAGACTTGTACGGTCGAGTATGTACAACAATGCACCTTTCAATAATTTACTTTGCCTTATAATGTGTACCATTGGATATCTGTTTAATGGGTTCGGCTGGCGCTCTGCACGGTGTTAATAAGCACGGCTTTTCACTAACGTATTATAGTGCTTGAATGGTAGGGCTACATAGCGCCTTATTATTATTATTTACCAAGCAGCCAAAGATTATCTCGATTGACTCTGTTATTGGAATGCACATGCGTGTCGTGGCTTGATCCAGTCGCAAACCTTACGAATAAAATATTAATATGTGTATACGCAAAAACGTTTAAGTGCGTCGATTGAATCATCACCATTCCATTCGGGCTATGCTTGCCTTTTCGGTTTGTGAATCATTTTTTAGCAGTTTACGAAAATAAATATGGGTTCCGTCTGCGCATGCAATCACTTGAATAAATATGAGGAATATATGAATAATTGTTTATTGCACAACAACATGTCAGAAAAACAAGAAGAACAAAGAAGTTATTTACCGCTAAGAACCATTCTTTTCTTTTGACATTAGTAAAAACTATGTTTTTCTTCTTATACTGATGCTCTATATTTTCTTATTACAGACAAGAAAGATTTAGCGTGATATTAGCGTGCATAGATTTCTCAACATTTATTTTAACATTCTATTTGTTCAGCCAAAGCGAAATTTGGTTAGCGCGATTATACGGTTTGCGGCAAATAGTCTTGCGATCTCTAAGTGCAAATAGAACTGCTGTGTCATCTACGAATGCCGCAGGTAAAATCCAGTTTTTCTTGCCAACGGCGATTCTCGGGAATTCTCGTCACTTATTCCACAAATAAATAAAGCTCCCTGATTTATCAATTGCGGACCCAGACGCGACGTTATTTGCCTTATTAGTAGGCTGATGTTTAATCACACGAGATGTAATGACCATCTATTCAAAATTAACATAGTGAATAGCCCTTTATCTAGATGTGGTGTCTTACAACCTCCTGATCATATCCTATCTGTCTGTCCGAATTCTGCCACTTCTGTTCGCCGTTCCACACTTCGCAAACTGCGTATAAGTAGCCTTCATGACCGCAGGTTTATTGTTATTATTTATTTTTTCGTTCTCACAATTTAGCAGCTTACTTCGCAGTCATTTGTTTTCTTAAATTATGTCATCAAGATATATAAGCCAGCACGCCCAAATTGTGAACCCACTCTCTTTTAAACTTCTTTTAATTTCGCACGTATCAGTTCGTTGATATGGCTTTATATTCATGTTCTACATAATCTTCTTACGCTATGGAATTCACCCCCCCCACTGTCCCATCCCATGTGGCTGACGAGTAATATGCATATTTATTAAACTATAAAAAAATAACGTGGCGGACGTAGAACACGCAAAATTAAAAAAACATTAATGAAATATAGCTTTTAATCACGAAATGCAAGGAAATAATAAAATAAATAAATAATAATAATTATATAATAAAACTAATCCCAACTCTATTAAGGCGCAAACAAAAAACTCTGTGTTCACATTGGGCTTTTTTCAGCGAATTTTCAATTGTTCATTTGGTGAACAGAAGAAGAAGAAACAAAATTAACCCACACTAATTTTTATTTGCAATGGCTTCTCTGATGTGCGAGATGGCACGATGACATTGCAAAGCTTCCGGCTTCCTGCATATAATTTCTGCTCCAAATTCCAACATATCTCTTAAAGGGGCAATTCGCCTGGTTAATTGTTTAAGGTATTTTATACCTCCCCACAAATAATATCCATCAATTATGGTTGAGTTCATGTTGATTAAGAAATTGTCAATTTGTTCGTCTCTTATCTGAGTTAGATGTAAATGTGGATTCTTCGTAGCTATCTTTTTGCCCCTTGCTTTTCAACACTGCGTTTAACGTCAGCAATGGCAGTAGAATGACCAAATTTTTTAAATACCACCTTTTGTGCTCTTAACAGTTAACTCAGTGCTTGTAGGAATTAAAAGAACTCGTCCATACTTTAATTGAACCGCCTTTTACAATTTTACAGATGTACTGATTAGAATAACAACAGTTTCTGTACTGATTGCAACAGTAACAGCTGAACAATCAGCTGAACTATCAGCTATTATCCATTTTATATCATATACGTAAGGTATAACGAGTTGCAGGGGCGTTGGAAATGTTTTCACTTCATTACCGCAATAAGTACAAGTTAATAATATTACTTTCGTCAAAGCCTAAAACTGAAGAGCGCTTCGTAGAATTCGTATTGATAGCTCTTGAATGAACGGAGTTTACTGTGCAGTGGTCGGGTATCTTTCGTTAATGTAAGTATTAGAAGAACTAGTTTGCTTACGTTTGTTCTGGTGAGCTGCCGACGAAAACTGCGAATCCATTGTATAACTATTTCGATCAAGATTGTCGGGGAAGCTGATGTTGTTTTAAGGAATTATTCATATTTTATTGTTAATATTTGGCATCATAAATATTAACCGTGTTATTGCTTTAAAATTTTTCTCATTAGTGAATTTTCATGCAAAATAGTGAGTGACAAATTGCGACAAGTTGCTTTTATATTTTTAGAATAGCAACTACCCCTTGCCATTGCATTATCCAATCATCATGGATAATTTTCGGGCGTCCAGCAATTCGAGGTCGTCACTGTACGTACGACCTCGGCAGAGAAGAGTTGCATCAACATTTCTTAAGTCAATGCTGAGTTTGAACGGTATTTACTTTTACCAAAAAGCAAAGTTTAATCAGCGCATGAAATTCGGATTTTTCCACTGTTCTGAAAACACTGAAAGCAGCGTCATTGACACCAAAGTAACTCGTAAACAAATGATCGCAATCACATGAAATTCTTACGTTTGTGGTTTGAGGGCTAATACTTCCTTAGTATAATATGAGCCTTTGTTCAGAGGCAAAATCTATTCTATTCATCTGTCCCTGTCGATGACTTATATTAACAAAAAAGCTAAACCTTAAATTTCTTTCTCTGGCCAATGCTGCTTAGTTATAATTTATAAAATTATAAACAAGTGGGGTAGGCGAATAAATGAAATTATGTGCACCTAATATACGCAACGCTCCATTGTCGTTTTCTTATTTCTTCCCAATTTTCTATCGAAACCTACCACCTTAGTCAGTTTTTATAATTGGTGCTAGGTTTTTCTTTCAATATAAACAATCGTTCAGAGCCTACTCGTACAACAACATTCTTACCGCTGACAATCACAAAGAACCGACACAAGACATAGGGAGTGGCCGCACCTTGGAAGTTGCGTGCCCGGTGACAATACAGAGTGTGCACCCGCTGTAGATAGGACCAGAATATGCGCTGCCGCACTAAAATTTGAAGCGGGGAACGTTGACCTTTTTTTCTACTCTCGGTTCCAAAAACGAAAAGCCGTGATGACAAAAAATAATGATTAATCTTAGATTGCTCGCTTGCTAGCATTTAGACCGATAGAACAGTACATCTAGACGGATAAAAATTTTGTCGATAAAAGTGGAAGACTAGTTATTATTTATTACCTTTTTCTTCCTGTACTAGTCGCTAGTTTCAGTCAACATTTTAATTAGACCAATTTGATGTAGAATTAAATTTTGTCCTCGATTGCATCTAATATCAACAATTCGATCGGAATCATTTTTAGACTGAACATGAAGACGATATTGATTGTGTCATAAGCTTGCGTGTGTATCTTCAAGTGATCAAACTATGAAATACAAGTTGACAACTTTTTTGAACGATGTTTCAGTTTCTTCCATATTGTCGGCATACACATTAACATGTCATACCCATTTTTTATCCTCACATTACACATAAACAAGAACTGGACATGCCTTCTAAACATATTTTTTCATTTCAAATGTTCGAAAAGGTAGCATTGAGCCACGCGAGAGTTCTAGCGGTAATCTTCTTCTAACGCTGGAATATTTAGTTTTGTAAATAAAGTAGAAAAAAAAAAAAATTCAGAGGCGCTTATGGAAAGAAGTAAGGAATTGCTTGATTAGATTCCACGATAGTGTTCGAAGTGGAATGTAGAGTGATTTGGATGCTCAACAACGAATTCCACTGCGCTGCGTAAATTACAAAGCTTCTTAAGTTTATGTTTCAAATTAGTCAAGCCTTGAGATAAAGCACTACACACATTCTACAGATTGCCTTGCAAGTTGAACAACAGCATTGCAGGTCCTTACTGATAGTTGCGGCACACCTTTCGAAAACGTTAGCACATAGCATAGAACATTGCGGAGACAGTATGAAATGCTTGTTGCATGTTATACTTTTATTTATTTCATGCACTTAGTTTTGCTGAGTTTTTACTACGAGCCTTCCTGAACGCAACAGCATAAGTTCAATGATGACAGAATACTGTCATTGAAAATAAACAATTGGACGGTGGCGCTTGCAATTCATTTTGAATACAGAAGGTTTTGGGTAGCAACGCAAAATAAAAAATATCGCTTCGCGTACCTAGTGTTATATTCAGACTTGAAAAGAAAAGCTTTTCGTGTGCAACGTAAAGAGCAGGCAAATACTTGCAACGCATAAAAAATGCATAAGGATATATACTTTGAATCAGAGCGAATACTGCTTTTCCTAATACTCATTTTTTTTCGGATAACGACAAACACCGAACTTTATCAAAAAGAATACGTTTTATACTTTTTCACTTCTTTTGTCAGTCTAGATGTGATCAGAAGACTTTGCAATTATTGGTTAAAATTTTAAATTTTTATTTAGGTAAATACTTGGCAACTTTTTTAATTACAAAATATACCATCTGCGTCCTTCTGGTTTTCTCCTCCTCAAGGGCATGTGGAATTGGATTTTTCCGTCGAAAAAGATTTCAATCTTATTATTCAAATACCCTGTTATTCGCATTTAGGTTTGTACTCGTTTTACGTTTGCTATGCACATAATTGTAAAACATTTTAAACCTAATTTTGGAAACTCCTTAACAATCAAAAAAACCCATAACGTCTCTTTCTACTAATGCTATACCCATAGATGTATGGTATGGTATGTATGTATGATAACTATAATGTAAGAAAATACAAAAGAAAAACCGCTATATTTAGACACAATATTAAAATGCAAAAGTAGTTTGCATTTGTTATTCGATTTGTAACATTTACGCTTAACTCTAATAGACTCTGTCCATATGTTACGATATATGTACACATAAGTTCTTGATCATAATAAAATTGAAGCAGAACATACAACTAAGAGAAAAATATCTACCTATTTTTATTTATTTTGCGTAAGAAATATGTGTACAGAGTGTAAAATTTGGCCTTATTTTTGTTTGCCAAGCTTACGTAAAATATTCAAAATGTATTTGTATTGATTTGAAACAATGCTGATTTTTATTCAAGATGTTAGGTATTCGTAATTCGGCGTAACCTGAAAGTAGTTTTCTTGTCGGCCTTTAAATACTGTCAGTTGAGATTGATGTACCCAGTTGTTCAAAGGAAAAACCGCTCAAATTCTGCAAACTTGGTTTTTTCTGCTTTTTAATCAGAGAGATTTTGCTCTTATGCTTGTCATATCTAGCAATTCCCACCGGAGTTAAAGTACAGTCAGCTTTCCTAAAGTAAACGAATTGGTTTCAAAGGAATCTCGCTAATAATGGGCCATATTGAAAAGTCTCTGCGACTTTTTCCGAGCTTTCTAGCTCCTTTTTGTAGCCTAGTCCTTTCAAATGATTCCAAACTGTCGTGTGGTTGATGTTTAGCGCCTCCGCTATTTCCTGACAGCTTGCACTTTAATTTAAATTTTATCGATTTTTTCAGTGACCAAGATGTGCATCTTTTACACCGAAATTTCCGGAACGGAATGGGAATAACTGCTGTGTCCTTCGTTCACTCACAGCATTGTCACCGTTCACCAAATTTTTTTTTGCAGCGTTTTTACCTTTTTCATAGCAAAAAAGTATCTTGTAGCGGACGTTTTCCGATATTTCACTTATTTTCAAATCAAAATAACTTTTTACACGACCGAAGAGTTACAAGACTATCTTCACAAAAAATGTAAGCTGAAATGTTCAGCGCATGTTCGTTTGAGACACTTAGGTAAGTGTTGTTCGATATATAGGCATTAACATCATCGAGTGGCAAACAACCGCGAGAACATTTTATATCACCTATCACTTTATCGGACTTTTGAAGCCTCCTTTCGAGCGTTATAAAGGTGACAAATAAATAAAATTTTCGTATAAAACTTTCATACAGTGATTCCCATTAATGTTGGGTTTTTTCGTTCGACAAAAAATAAACGCATGTTAAACCTAGTCCACTGTCCAAACATAAAAATTTATTTTGCTTTTTTTTACTGCTAGGGAATACATATTAAAATGTAAGACAAAGCAACACATTTTTCGAGTAGACAAGAAAATGAAGCTCTGTTCAAATACCTCCGCATATGGGACTTAACTTGAACTCTAGAGCAATATTTTAACAAGGACTCAAGAAAAATACTCAGCGACTAGTGCTCCGTAACAATCTTCATGAAACTTTGTTAAATATTCAATAAAGAGTAATTGCAAATTATTGAAACAAAGTCAATATCAATATTTCTTATCAGATTATTGAATATAGTTGTATGACTACGCAACGCAGATTGAATGGAGCACATCGATAATACTGTTTTCAATTGTCGATTCTAGATTCAATTACTTGTAGTGCAAACAATTCGATAACAAAGCAAAATATGAATGGCAAACAAATCTTGCCACATCTATTTATCAAATGAGTGCTTTTGCTGGTGTTGGACTAGGATTTTCTGAATCGTAATTGCGCCTCATGCCAGGGTTAACGCAGGCACGATGATGATGCAAATGTAATCGAAAAAATTCATTGACCAATTATACACGTCCATAACATTCATCGGACCAGACTCTCTAACCTGTTATTGTAACATTAAATATAGGTGAGAAAATTACAACTAGCGGTGACCGAATCTTTCACTCTCACCATTAAAAGTAAAGAAAGACTAAAAAGCTGCATATCCAATTTTGCTGTGACAACAGTGAAATTTGTGTCGCGGGTGTGTGTGTAAAGAGTCCACAAAGCGAAGCAATACCCAGTTTACGCTGCACTGCACATACTTATAGCAAGTATATTAGTCACAAGTCAAATTTCGGAAATACGCAGTATTGACTGCTCTTTTTTTGATCATCACTTCTTTCAATTTGTTTTAATGAATTTTCTCTTTTTCAACAAATACTTTAGTCTACTATCACTTTCTTCTTCTAATGGAAAAATAGTAGAAAACAAGAAAATACGATTACGTACTAAAATGTAAATTCTCTTTGAAGCACTGGCAATAACATATTCATTGACACAAGAGGGAGCTTCGGCGAAACCTTTTTTTTGCATCTGTTTTATATCTTTTTATATGTAGTCCATTAGGAGATAGATTCAAGCTCTAACCATTCTTTACAAACTTACAATCTTTTAACATTTCAATTAATTACAAATAGGTAGGTGTTCTGAATCAATCTAAAGCTAAAGATCTAATCTAATATTTTTCTCTTCTGCGAAAACTTTCGAAATATATAGTGTCGTACATTTTGCGTGGTTTCGAAAATAAAGGTAAATAAAACACACCTTTGATTGAGATTTAAATCAAATTTTTTTCAATAAATTATTAGCGCTTATCGTTATTTATTGAATTCAATGCGATTTTGCAACTAGAGGAGTTTTCAATCACACCTTTCCTAAAACCTCTCAAGTAAGGGGTATAAACGCACACTTTTCCGGAAAGAAATGAAAAATATTCTTCCGAAAGAAAGGCCGGCAAACTTTTTAAATAAATTAGACAATTAGACAATTTGGAGGCCTACAATTTAGTTGCAGTTAAGTCGGCCATCTATAGAAAAATAAGAAGCGAAATCATTAGAGAGATTTATGTAGGGATGATCTAGAGGATTTGAGAAAGCAATATGGAAAAAACAAAACCGAGAATGACCACTTTTTTCAATATCTTTCGGAATCGTGCGAAGTTGGGTTATTTTCGGGAAACGCAATAACGGTAGCAGCTATAGTCAAAAAAGGTAATAGAGGGTGTTTAATATGCCACTTAGATCAATGGACTAATGCTTCACTGGAATAAGCGAAATATAATATCTTGTATTTAACTTTTTCTT
The DNA here is from genome assembly GCA_001077435.1 of Glossina morsitans morsitans. Lineage (NCBI taxonomy): Eukaryota > Metazoa > Arthropoda > Insecta > Diptera > Glossinidae > Glossina > Glossina morsitans. The sequence goes on along the minus strand of CCAG010018947.1, from coordinate 36,100 downwards.
ATAAAAAGCTAGAAAGAAATGAAACTGTAGTGACGAAAAAAATTGTTTTTAAATTATGTTATGCGTATGTTAAAAAAAAAGTATGTGGTCGCATTCAAAAATTGAAAGTGGGAAGCGTAAGTAAAAAAGAGATTCGGTAGTATCTTAAATTTGCCTTGTATGTCACTTCATATAATAGATTCAGGTTTCGGTTCAGGCATTTTGCAATACTTTTATGTGCAAAGGCATCTTCCAAACTTTTTAAAATTCTCTGTCTGTTTGTCTGAGATGTGCAAAGAAGCTTAAACTTCGCAATTTTTAAGAAAAATAGAAAAAGCACGGATGACGCAGTTAAATTTTCGACATCGCAGTATAGTCCACAGAATTTTGATCGTTATACGCGGGTAGAAGCAGACTGGCATGACTGTTATCAAATTTATGACGAAATTAATGGTCTAAATGAAGATTTTATTCACCAGAGTTTATAAAATATTTTTTGAAGTCCTACGCGCCATATTTGCACATGTGGTCTTCTCTAATTTCTGAGGGCCAAAGTAATTCATTTATTCCTAGCAATGGTGTCGTAGAAGGTTGGTTTCCGCATAGGCAGCATTAAATTCTTTAGATTTGTTGATGCACTTAGACTAAACATAAATAGCGAAATTGAGCAGGTATTTTTGCATATAAAAGGATCGATCAGAACAACATCGATGTAGATAGCTGAGGATTCGTGAAAATATGGAAAATCGTAATATTAATTTTTCATGTTTCGAGTTTAGTGGGAATTCGAGCAACAGGTCCTTTAAATAAGTTATCTCAAATAAATATTCAAGAGCGGCACCAACTCTGCTTTCTCCCATTCTATATGAATATGCGACAAAAGGAGAAGACACTTATTTAAAGAATATAGGTATTTTACTGAAATAACACCAATATCGGAAGCGACCATCAGTTACGGTGTGGGAAAACGGGATGGCTTTTATATAAAATAAAAAGATTGTTTATCTCTCGCTGATATCTGTCTCGACTTGGAGAAAAAATGATTTGCTGACGAGATAATAACCTACATTTTAAGTTATCTTTTGGCAAAAAATGAATGAGTATTTCGCTGCTAATGTTGCTCACAATTGTATTATTCACGACATTCCACTTACTCTAGAGATTCCCATGAAGAGTACAATGATTATGTCTACTCAAGTAAACGAGTTATCAATGAGATAACCAAAGTAGCAGAATATTATGGCCCTTTCCAAAAAGATAGAGTTTCTAGAGTTTCTTCCAAAATTTTAAAACGATATTCATTTATGAATGGCTGAAGCCAATGATTGAGTTTTGTTAGAAGATGGAAAACATTGGCGATTAGATACTGTGGAAAGAACTACTTTAAAGAGAGATGCTTGGTCCTTCGTTGAAAAAATATTAATGCAAATGCAATGAAGGTCTTAATGTTATTCCTAGCTTATATAGGTTCCAGTTGCGTTTTTCTATTTTGTATATATAAATTTTTTTATTTGAATACATAAAAAGCGAACGAATTAAAAAGTGTACAAAGGATACTCATACTATTGAAATTTATACTAAAATTAGAAGTGGGCAAGAAAATGTATACCTAAGTTTAGTGTTGGAATAGCATGCTTATGCAAGTAGATATTCCCTAATAGGTGATGGTTGAGATGAAGGCTGCGAATTCTCCACGAAGGTGTAAGTGCTTGGGTTACAATGCCGACATTTTCACCCTATTTGCTTTTTTAATCGAGTAATTTTGGGAACTTGTACAAACGAATCGCTTCACTTTTTTTGTAGCTTTCACCGCCACACACAATGAACTTTTTGGCCGTTCGTCTCTTTGGCATTTTGCACTTGTATATATTTAAATATATATATATATATCTATATATTTATTTTAGATAACTTTATTTTTTTTTTTATTTTTATATTTTTTTTAATAACAAAAATAAAAAATGTCGGTTGTATCAAGCACTTGCACTTGTACTGTATGACAAAAAAGCTATAAAGGTATAAATACGTTTGATCTATTATCAAATCTGCATTTCTACAATCGAACTGCTACAAAAAGCTTGATCTGCAAAATTCTAACTCGATGAAATTGTGTCGAGAAGAAATGACCTTGCAGATTGGACATCAAGCGGCATTTTTCCACGGGAATTTTCAAATGTGGCCACATATGCGTTTAAAACTGCATATGGAATAAAACCATTTAAATTAAATAGAATAACAGTGCATAGTAGTGCAGTTCATAACAGTTTCAAAGAGAAGAACATATAAACGCAGTGGCGCACTGTAGGCCTCGGTTTGATTCCGCACTGAATCATGCTCAAGTTAATTTTGTTTAAATGGCATTTTGAGCAAAGCCAAACAAACATTTATGCAAATGTAAAAATTGGAAATAATTATAATAATATCTTTCTTTTAATAACATTAATAAGATATATATGTATAGAAGAAATCAGGAAGAATAATTATAATATGAATAATAATAAATATATAAATATATAGAAAAATAATGGTATTTGTCCAAGAAAAGGCAAATTTGTTTATAAAAAATGTTTAAATCAAAATATCAAAAGTAAAAACGGTCGAGCACAGAAATATGAAAATTGAAAATTCTATCGCTTTGCGCCTACATTATATTGCATTATATATATATGTATAACGTTTTTGCCTACCCTATATATATATAATGTTTCTGTAAGATCGAACATATCATTAGCAACATCAACGCAACATTTTCCATCAAGTGTTTTATGTGAAAAATACATTTATATTACGCACATTATATATATAGTACATTATATATAATATAGTATATTGTATACATATACATACAGTATATTATATATAATATAGTATATTGTATACATATACATATAGTATATTATATATATATATATATATATATATATATATATATATATTATATTACTATGGCATTAATGTGTTTACTTAGGTATATGGCGTGTTTGAGACGAGTTTGGCGGTGGTAGAGGCTATACATAGTGATGGAATTGGGATTTTCTGATAGGTTTCGGCGCTTTTCACGGCATATCAAAAAAGGGGAGATCCGTAATGTCTCTGAAAATTGTTATAACACGATTTGACATCGCGCTCTTTCAGTGTTTGTGCTGTAATCCTTCATGAGATTTAGTGGTAATAACTTAGGTTTTTTGGTTTTGTGATCGTAAATATAGGCTCGGTTTGTTTTATTGGTGTTCGCATGCTATTATCGTTTAATTTTAATACTTATTTTACTTGTTTGTTTTTTAATTGGCGAAGAACCCTTGAAAAATGTGGGGTATTTTCTACGAACGGATGTATAAGCATCTATGAATCTTTCTTTTCAGTTAAACCTTATCGTAAAAATCTTACATCCGAGAAATCAGAAGGAAAATTATCTTCGCGTCATCTCATGTCCTTTAATGACTCTTTCTATTATTACCACGTATTATATGACACTCAAATCGTAGGACATGTGTGTTCATAATTAAAGGGAAGAGTGTGCTAAAATAAATAGCATATGTCTACATATCTGTACACACACGAAACATATTTATTTATAGAACAAAATAGATTTCCAGATATACATCGCGAATGGACCTTTTGATCAAATTTTAAACTTAAACTGACAGTAGTAGGATGTGTTAAGACAAGTTCTGATATTCCACGCGAAACGCTTAAGCAATAATTGTCTTTTTTTTAAATTAGTATGATTTGTTGGGTCCGTATGCGTACATTCGCACATCACGAGCTTATGGCGAACTCGAAGTTTTCGCACTTTACCAATACGATAATGTAGGCAAGCGCTAAGTGGAGGCGAAAACTGAACATTGGCTTGCATGAGAGCATGGTGTACTTGCAACACCATTTCGAGATTGTTTCTATATAGGACAGCTACGGTATAAATTATTAATTTTTAAATTTGTGCTGACAAGTAAGGAAATTACATTATGGCTGTGGCTGTGGCCGTCTTTTTGCACCCGCAACTTTTCCTTAAAAAAGGCACATGAAAAATTGAAATAATCGATAGTACACTTTGATTGTGTCCTTTGCCTTATTTGGCCCATTTTCAATATCAACCTGCGTGCAAGAACCAATAATGTGGTTGCAAAATTCGAAGCCGACAACTTCGTTTGGCAAAATAACGAAATAAATTTCTATTTAGAGCTGAAATTATCAGTTATATTTTTGTAAATGTTCAATATGCTGATTACGATCTTTATTTTTCTGTATTATATAGAATTATTCATCCCTTTTAACTATAATTTCTATTATTATTAGTTTGTTGTGCGTCATAATTTATGGTCATTGTGTTTTGCATAATACTTTGTGAAACAAGAGCTTTTACTTCTTTACTACTTTAAGTTTTCCTACCGCAATATATTTTTTCTTACTTATATAAGCTAATGATCATTTTGGTATGTAAACATAAGTCGTAGTCTCTTCATGTCTTTTCATTCGTTAGCGACTTCCATGAATGGAGCGGGCATAATTTTGATTGGAATATTTCTTGACCTGCTAAGAAGTCTCAGCATGAGCTACACATTTGCAATACTCCCAATCTTAATAACAAATTCAGTGAATCTAGATTTCTTTTTAAGGTTCAGGTGTTGATGCTGAGGCGCAGTCTTGTTAACCTGACGGTCTGCATATATGGTGTTGGCCGGTTTGATAATGAAGACGATATCACCACATTTGTTACCGCCGGGAGTTAATTGTAAAGTTTGGTTTTGGCTATGGCTGGTGGGTACAAAAAGAAGGGAATGTACGGTCAAATTTGTTGTCCTAGAAAGTGTTTCGTATTGCTATTAAACGGACGGATCGAAAATTAAACGGATTAATGGAAGAGATGTTTAGATCTCTTACGAGTATTTTTACCTTCTTAAGGTCTAAGTGAGAAAACAATGTGAAACAGAAATGCTTGAAAGCGATCTACTAATAACAAACCCTAACGCTTACATATACTTGCGAAAACTCCTCTTTCCTGTTTCACCTATGTGTAATATTTTCTATTTTCGCTATTTAGTTATGTTTAATATTAAAATCCAAAGAATATATACAGAAACCTATTTAGTTCGTATTATGCTGTCGGTGAAACACTGCACATACATAATTACTTAACCTAACACCATCACTGTAGAGAGAAGATCAATGGAGTAAGATATCCCATTGACTACTGCCACTTCTTACAATACATTTACATTTACATGCATTTGCACATACAAACACCAACAAATATCGTCGTCCAATAATGAAACCAACCCCTTATATTACCCAATTGTGAGTGTGCAACAAATAGTTTGCAGCTACCCTCAATGGCTCTCTTTTGAACAAATTAACAGAATTTTTCGTGCATGTGTTTGTGTGCGCATGTTTACTTATGATGTCTGTATATGTGTGTACGACATATTTCATACTAGCAGAATACACATTTTATAGAAAATAAATATGAAAATCTTTTTCTTCTGATAGTGTACATTTATCTCACTCTGTTCAAGCACAAAAAGTTGAGATCGTTCGTAATTAATAGAAAGAGAGAAAAGTATTTTTAAAGATGAACGAATAGTGGACAAGTTCTACTTCGTCTACTTTAGCATTTTGTTCTCATCTTTCTGATGATATTAAATTCAGTTGATATTTATATGTACTTGTAATCGGTTAGTGCTTGCGTTATTTTAAAGGTATTTGTACCGTTGAAAAACATCCCATACGGAATATACAGTAATTTCAATCTTTTTTTGGCACACAATGTCGTCGCGGTCGGCATCGCCCAAAGTGCTTCTTGATATCAGTAATAAATCTTTACCAAATATAATGGATTTGCAGCATAATGTCGATAGACTAACACAACCAGATACGCAATCATGCCTACATTCTGCTCATAACACCAATCCACAGGAAACTTACGATGTCTCCATGCATAATTCGTATGCGTCCCAATTCCACCTGTTACGCCAACATCCTCAAGAACCAACACACCTTAACATAACGCGACAACAAATGTTGCCTGACGGTATTTACATTTCGTATGATGTGATGGCTGAAAAAATCGATGCAGATTATCATATGCAAAATGAACTTAGCACTAGCACCACTACCAATAACAGCATTACTTCAACTGCGAACACTCAAGATATTTCTTCTCGCATTGGGATACCCGGTAACGTTTTACCAGAGGAGCTTAACAATGACTGTAATTATCAACCTCGTCTTTGTCACGTCAATGGAAATGTGAAACGTGGAAGAGATTTAGATTATGGAGGCCACCAATTTTTGCAGGAAAACAAAAAGTCGCCGACACCATTGCAACCCACGAACTGTCAAGCGCAGTATAGTCGAGATCACAAGTTTTTTACAGAACTTATACCAACTACTGTAATCGAAATAAAGCCGTCTAAAGTAGGTGTTCCCACGAATAATACACAGTTCAATATTGCAAGTGACGAGATCAATGAAAATAATCAAGATGTGAAATATAATTTTCAGCAAATGCAACATCAAGTCTCTAACAGCAATCTAAATAATCATCGTGCATCTAACGGCAGCGGCAGCGGTTCAACACATTCCCAAAAAGAAATCACTACATCTGCATTTGATCAGTTTGAAACAACCAACTCGCTAAACGACAGCAATTATTCCAGTTCGGATCGTGATGACTCAGAATATGGTCGCCAGTCAAGAACTTGTAGTGGCAGCCATGTGGATGAAACAGGCATTGGAGATAGCTACGAAAAAAATTATACCTTAAAAGCATTTCGTAAGCCGAGGAAGCGTGCAAAACGAAAAACCTATAAAATTGAAGACGCTGAGGATTTTCAAACTCAGCGTTTGATGGCAAATGTTCGAGAACGTCAACGAACGCAAAGCTTGAATGATGCATTCAAGGCTTTGCAAGAAATCATTCCCACTCGGCCGGAGGATAAGCTGAGTAAAATACAAACTCTAAAATTAGCAAAAAAGTACGTCCGAAATTTTACCTACGCGTAGTTGTCTCAATGAGTTAAGCTTTGCAAATATTTAGGCAAAACACTGGTCCGCAATAATTGATATACATTTTCAATGCAATCTTTTGTTTTAAAAGTCAATAAAACTAGCAAAGCATTATAAAATCAATCAATCAATTGAATACAATAAGACTGAAGCGCTCTATAAATTTCAGAAGGCAATATTACGGACGGCCAATATTTAAAAATTTTCTTTGGCCGAAATGGCGTAGCGTGAAAAAAACAGAGAGAAAACTCTGCGCGAGGTATGGACCAAACTAAGAAAATGAGCTAAATTTCTTTTGTTTCCACTAAATAACTCTGCGCGTCTTCGGCTTTGTTAACTAGCCCGTTATATACCGTGTGCAATGCAAATTATTTTAATCATAAGGAAATAAGTTATTTCGTGCGTCCGCATAACAATTTTCTACTTTTTCTGTGTACAAAACTCAGGTAAATACTAGGAAGTTGTCCAAAGTGTTTTAATTGTAAATAAATTTTTACATACACTTCACACATACCTTTAGACATATGTATTTAGAAGCTCCATAAACGCACAAATAAAACCTGAGTTAACCGATCAACAATCTCTATGTGTGCGCGCAATAAAAAGCAAAAGCTAGAAGAACTGCGCGAAAATATAGAAATAATATATCGTAGTCAAACGCCCAATAATAAATTCACATAGTTTTGAGATTTTCGGGAACTATTGACGACTAATTAGCCAAATGTAAGGAGCAATTCGATTACCGCACATGGCCAAGAATGATGTCGTTCAGTGTATTTCGCGACTTGTATTTCCAAGTGTTGCATTTGTCTTTGATGCGATTGCTTAGAATTTCCGGGCGGACACAAAGAAACCATTTAACAAATTCATGAAGAGACTCTGTTCTCTGTTAATTCGCCTTTATTAAGGATATATTAGTCATGTGAAACCGATAAGAGTTTTATTAATTTAAATCACGTCGGCAGTAGTTTGTTCAATAATTGCTATATATTATTTTTTTACATGGACGAGTGAGATGTCTACATCTCATCTTTAGAAGCCAGCATCTGAGATCTGAGATCCTAGATTCCAAAATAGTTTTTTTCTTATCAGCCAAGCGGAGATATTTTCAAATTTAAACGTCTAGATGACTTAATCAAATATACGTATATTAGAAGAACGCAGTTTGATGAGGATAAGATCCGCGTTTCATTAACCAAGTTTCAACCATTTGCAATCTCAGACCCCTATAACGTCATTTATATTTTTTGTACATATATATGACTTTAAACACATATGAAGTCCTCAGAACGCTTCTTTCATATTGTTTTGTGTAAACGCCTGTTTATATTAACCTATAGCTCTTACTTGCTTCTCATTTTCTATATTTTATGCGAACGCACTGTATCCAGCCGCAAAATATATGACGCGTAAGCAAAACGGTAATGAGAGAATGAAACGTGAAATGAAATTGTGGGATGTTTTCACAATTTGAAGAATTGTTGCGTCGATGGGGAAAATTTCAGGCTAAATTGGAAATTCTGGACAAAATCCCGAAATCGTAAGCGAGCTTTTATGAGATAAACACGAGTTCGTCCATGACTAAATCACTTTTGGTACATTTGTACTGAGAAAATGGTGGATGAATTTGTTATTTTGTATTTGTAGGAGCGGAAAGGCAACTATTGCAACTATTTACACGTACTCATGTAATTTGTATTGAGCTTTCATAAAAAAACATACATTAGCAAATACCAAGCTACGGGCCAGAACTAAGGGCTGAATTCCGCCTCTATTTCGCAAACTTGCTCTGGATATTTTAACATACAAAGTGCATGATTTTCGCATTATATACGTAAGCATTTTTTCTAGCGAAGTTGTAATTATGTAGCGTTTTCTGAAAGCAGAAAACATTGAAAAATCTACGATATGGTGGTTTGTTCATCCGCTTGCAACACAGGGACGACGTATAGTACGTATACTTTAAAACACTTATTCCTTTGATTACAAAAAGTAAGAAGTAAGATTGCCGAACCTATCTGTTCGGCTAATCACGCTTCTGCCCCATTGGTCGGTTAGCTCGCGATTGCAGAGAAAGGGGATCTTAATTATTAACCCCAGATCAAGTTTGGCTATGAATATGATCTGTTGTCAATGAAAAACATAATATAAATATTTTCCGTGACGAAATGAAAAGACAAATGAATAGTCAAACAACATGAAGAAGAAGAAGAGAAGTACGTGCAAAACGAATATAGCGTCTGTACTTTTCACCTTTAGATGATAGCTCACCATAGCAAAAACCAAAATGCTATATTTCGTATAGGAAAATCCAGAAGTTTAACTCATATAATGTCAGATTACAAGTAAACAACACTACTCTTCTAACCCTCAAAAGCAAAATATAAAAATAGGCTTATGTTCATATGCATCTTCTTTTTCTGTAATGCAGATATATCGATTTCTTGTGTCGCATTTTGTCAACGGGTGAAATTGGTCTCTTAAAGGCCGTTGACGCCAACATCGGTCAAGGAGAAAATTTTGCGATAGGATCTGCGTCAATTCTCCAAGGTGACGAAACGGAACTAAGGAGTTTGAGGCGAACAGCGTGTGCGCCAATTATTCTGCCCGAGAAGCTCAGCTATTTGTTTGGAGTTTGGAGAGTAGAAGACGACACTCAACCCAACCAATGTGAAAAGTGACCAGCTAATAATATTGCCTTAGTTTCCAGCCTCAATGTATTATTACGTACGCGTAAAACTTTCCAATTAGTGTTAAGAAGAACGACTCGATTATATATAACGCATATGCGTATTCAATACATCTTTAATGAATATTGTCTAAACGTTTTTATGTATATGTGTGTGTCTATGTGCACCTGTATGTACACATAATATTGTCGTGAACTTCATTTTCGCTTTAGTAAATAATAACATAATATCCAACAAAATCCACAACGATAATAAAAGAAATAAATCTTCAAATTCGACAATAGATGATAAAGGGAAAATGTACTTTATTTAAATTTTTGTTTGGACAACTCGCCATTTTAAATTCAATTAGCTCAAGCCGACAACAAAGAACACATACCGACGTCAAAAATTCCAGACAAGGAATTTTGGGATACGCCCGTAATACAAGTTCACATGAAAATAAATATTTTCATCGACCAGCCAGCAGATTTATTAACCGTAAGCAAGAAAAGCGAAAAGAGAAAGGCAACAAAATTGTTTCTTATTACATTAGCTACAAAAAAGATATTACATATCGGGATGTACAGATGTATGCATATGATTGACAGTGGTGTGAAAAAGTGTGGCATCATTTTGTTTTTTTTACGGGATGAGATGCTGTGTTATTGAAAGAATAAATTGCCAAAAGAAGTTAATTTTCCAATAGCTTTCGTAATGGATTTTATTCGTTTTACGGACGGCGGCATAAAAAATAAATAAAAATAACAATGGATACGGCCCTTTTGTAGCAAATTTTTGACCACTTCGTGTACATACTATACGTCGTATAGTAAAACACCTAATACATCGGCGTTGCGAGACAAGTGCTTCCCTAACGCCTTTTTTAGAGTGATTTTTCGAGGCCCTCACAAGAGGATTCCCTGTCCACAGTGACCTCACCATTTGATTAAAATCTTTTTCCTCTATTTTTCTTTTTTAAAATTTACATACAGATAATAGTCGCTGAACCCCAGGTGTTGGAAATATTCTGGAAATTATCGCAGTTCACACTTCATTTCGACGTAATCCACTGTTTCTTTCAGTGAGTAAACGTGGTACTCATATTGAAGACAGATCTCTCAGCACCAAGTTTCATGCAAAATAGTGACTACATTCCATTTTGAAATATTTAGAAAGTCATTTATCCTATCGTAATTCCTTGAACATTTGTTGATGTAATTATCGCTTTTGAGCGTATAGTACATTCGCAACATCATTGGTGTCCGGAAGTCCACGTTTAAAATCAGCAAACCACCGAAAAAGTTTGTGTTCCACGGGGAAAAGTAACAATAACTTTTTATCTCTTTTAGCTAGTGGGAGAGCTTGAATGGTGTTTTTCGGGTTCCATCGTTTTGAATATATCAAAGAGAGAGGCATTAGAAACGCCGTTAAACGTAAAGAAATCGAAATCGCTCAGAACGACATCAGCGAGACTAAATTTTGAAATCCGTCGTTTGGCCGTTTAGTACTTTCTACACGTAACGTGGGTCTTTTTTGCTATTGACGATGAATACCGCGGAATTATTTATTGACAGATATGTTAGTAGAACGAATGTGTTGTGAGCAATAAGACGTCGCTGCCATACCATTTTATGTATATGTGTGACATATGAAGCAAATATAAGGCAAGATGTGAAAAGAAAGATCACAGAGAGGATCTAATACATTCAAAAGCTTTACTGTTCAGTGCGTTTGCCTGTGTGTGTATATATTGTGAATATGGTGGATATGGGTGCATTTTCTTTGCGACATTACCATAGCGTAACGTCATTTATTGAAAAATAGATATGTAGCCTGTGCTCCGTGTGCGTATGTATGTGCATGTAAAGCGCACATATGTGCGAATGAAAATATTCTTGAGTTTCACAATAGCAATCGTGGTCGTTAAAATTGCCGCAAAAACTCATTTGTTTTAGTTCCAGTTTTTTGTAGACCCAGTTTATTATTTCTCGCAGATAGCGATTGCCTTGTGAAACATTACATCCGGTGATTTATGATGATGTGCTTAAAAATGAATGTACATGCACGTATACATAAACACATATGGATGCATACATACTTGAGAATTTATTCTTTCATTTATTCATATAAGAAAACCGTTGAAACAAAACGGCGAAATTATTGAACCTGGTAATTATTATTTATGTTAACGAATTCAAAATTGCATGGCGAAGTTAAAATGAAATCATTTCAATACAATATATTAAATAAAGAAGTTCTGTAGCTGTACCCTTTTCGGTACATCTGACAAATTTCAATAGAATGATTAATGATTTATCACATTTAAGTTTAACTACTTTCCGTGGATGTAATTTTCATTTTCAATTTTGCTCTCTGTCAGAGCACGTGCATCTCTAATCTGGAAATATCCCTTAACTTACGAAATACTTTCATTTATTAGAGTAGATGAAAAAGCCAAAAACACGCGATCGTCTCTGTGCTTCCGGGCAATTATATCAATTTTATCCTTTCATAGCCCACAGAAAGGAATAATCAAGAGACCGATTGGAAAATGTGAAGAAATAAACTGAAAATATTTAAATGCAAGGAGTAATTTAAAGTATATTTTGCCCAATTTTTTTATATACATGTATATATATTTATTTGTGTATATCTGAAATGTTAATGGAGTTTTAGAGCTGCACCAGAATGAATCAATATTTTAAATTTTAGCTTGATATCGCGAACTTAAATTAAATTTATCAAACTCTAACGGTAATGATATAAATAAAGAAGACATATTATGCCGAAGTAATGATCAATCCGCTAAACTGTCAACATTTTATTACTGAAAACAATTAGTAAGTCGGCAAAGGAACAGAAAGCGCTAAATATTCAAGCGATCGTAATACAAAAAGATTTAATGAATTGAAAGAAAAAATTCGACACATTTGCCTGTAATTGTACCACAAAATTTTGAACATAGTGACCAATATACACGGGATAGATCTCTTTGACAATGCGATGTACCGTACGATACAACATCTTCCCTTCATTACTTTGTAATCAACAAGTACGTTATTATCAATAAAATAAAACCGTTCGGTATCTTAAAACAATTTTTTAATCGTAGGTAACACAAGGAAGACAAGAATTATATTCGGTTCCGACCGAGTCTCTTATCCCCATCAACAATTTGCGGAAATTTATATCGTGTATCTGTTGTAGTTTATACGCAAAGAGCAAAAGACGGGAAATGCCAAGGTGTTCTAAGTTTTGCTTCTACAGACCTGTGGGCGTTGTGGGCACGGTAGATGCATCCCGAATTTCAAACTGGCTAAGAATTTATCTTATTTTTTTATGGGGTTTTTGAAGCTTGCTTGCAAGTGCAATATAACGGTTTAAGAAAAAAAATGAAATGATGGCACACTATTTTACCATTTCTATACAGGTACTGCAGCATCGTCCGTAGAATATATGTCCAAAATTTTGTAGATATATCTGTTGTAGTTTACCAATTTTTTATTCCTTTTGAAAAACAAGGGCGTTCTTAGTTCACGTAGTACTGTGGCCATGTTTTTCGACTGATTGAGCTCAGCATCATTACTAACCTGCGTGCAAGAATTTCCAGTGTTTCTTCCAAGTTTGATGTTGATTGCGTCAACAGAATGTTTGAAACAAATAATACACGGACGGACGTGCTCAAGTCAAATTTTATGCTGATCAAGAATCTTTTATGGGGCTTCTGAAGCTTTTTTCTTTCTGTTTTTTCGCTTCACCATTCGGTGATGCTTACAAAGCTCCAACCGTAAAATTTTGATTAGGCAGACTATTAAGGAGAATTAACCATTTGTAAATGCATTTAAAAGCTAAAAATTTTGTAGCGAATAATTCAGTTTTATTTCTCTCTTACTTAGGCAGCAACCTACCTAATATAAAGCAGAGCAATGTAAATTCTTGGCGGGTATGTGCTCTTCTTCTTATTCTAATTTTTATACAGGATACACCTTACAACGTACTCCGCGGTATATAAGAATCATATAAGAACAACAGTTTCGAGAGCAGCCGGTTTAATACCTATATTGAAAAAAATTTGTTAAACCATCTATGAACATATGGACAACATAACTATTATCTTTTAAAACGTCACACCCAACGTATTTTTGGACATGCAAGACGTTATCTATTGAGGTATGCAAAAAAAGGGGAGGAAATTTGTCGTCGTAGGCAGAAGAAAATCGAAAGGACAATCGATCTAATGGAAGGTTAGGATGAGAAAATTACTTTCTTAACTTGACAATCTGTGCAAACAAAAATTAAGTTTTCTTTTTGTTTATAAAAATTTCAGAGTTTTAAGAACGGCAGGAAAACAACGTTCGCAACAATAACTGTCATAACGAGAGGCTAGAAGGTAATCTCGCTAGCACATGCAGTAGGCCTGCATTCAATGCTATGGTTAGCTGATCAATTACAGACAAATGTGCTTTCATAAGTAGAGTCGGAAGGAATCCAAATAGTCAGAACGTCAGACTAACGACAAACTATTTATATCATGTAATCATTACAATTGTGTCTCTTGCACCTGAACGCCTTAAGAAAATTCACTCAAAACTTTTTATAAATATCATTGCGATATTCTGTGCTAGTTCTGTGTTGTGCTACTGGATGTGCGCGGCAAAATGTTTTAGAATACACAAGGACATTTTCATTGTCGTATCTACTGATTTGAAGCCAACGGCTTCATTTTTGTGACCATTGGTACCTTTCCCAAAAACAAATACGCAAACGTATAAAAGAACGAACAAAAACCGGTCCAGATTGATTTAAATTTTGATACCCGTCTAGAATATGTGTTTCACATGCTTTCCGCAGATTCCTGTTATGTTTACAAAAAAAAAAACCAAGGCAAAAGCAAAGAATTTCTTCAAGCACATGTGAGGGCAAAACTCAAGTCTTCTTTGCACGACATATATTTGAATTGAAGCAGGCAAAGAGTGTGTGTCGTTACGCTTGATTTGATTCTTCACTTTCATTGAGAATGTGTATTTATCAAGAGCAATTTAAGGTTTAGAAATATCTTCCGCCTTTGTAACTTTTCTGTGGCAAAAATCTCCATGAGAAGAAGAAATATGAAAGGAATATTAGCAAATATGTTCTTAACTGAAAGTAACACTGCAAATGGAAATGGCTGGTTTAGTAGTACGTATATACATAACAAAGAAAAAATAAATAAATAAAACTAAATGAAAAATAAATCATAAAAATTTGACTTCTTAGTGAATTATTAACGTCCTCGGAAAACGATTGTACAAAAAACACGTAACATGAAATGCAGCAATATGAGAAGCTCTTTATCCTGCTTACATATTATGTAGTATATAAATAACGGTTTAAGTCGAATATTTTTCAGCATCATCTTATAGGTTGTAAATATTCTTCTACAATTATAATGCGCATCTGGTGGTAGCCTTCAAACTTGGTTACATTATAAACTTGGAAGTAAGTGAAAGTTGCCGTCAAGAAAGTTTGGCAGGACAATAGAGAGATCTATGTAGATCCATTGACTCAGAATCTTGCACTGATTAATTTTGGTTTCCTAAAATAACACCCTTGGTATACTGTACTGTATACTACTGTAAATAAACTTCTTCAACAGTTTCCTTTATTTTTTTCTTTTGTATTTCTATACTCTTTCGCGAACGATGGATATAGCTTCGTTATCTATGTTATATTTGTATTTCCGATATTACCCAGGTTTGCGAGGAGTGTATATTGAAATTTCGGGACTTAACTATGCAACAGAAAACAGATATTCCATAAATTATATCTTAATTCATAGTTACGGATCAATATTTTACGTCATAGAAATCCGTATACACAATTTCTAAAGCATTGAACAGACAAAAAAAATCGTAATTATTATAGTAATCTAAAATTTGAGATTAGTAGTTGTCAGGTTGTCAGGTTGTCAGGTTGGTAGGAAAATAGTTCAGGCTGGACATCTATTGCTGATAAGGCACGTTTATTTTTAACTTAATAAAACATTTCCCTTTCATTACGTATTCCGTTAAGAGTTCATTTTCAAAATGAACTCCGCGTTGTGGAGCAAAGAATGCTTAAATATTAAAGAGATTTAATATAATTTTTTAATTTATAGGGAGACTACAAAACTATCAAAACTCTTAATAAACACAAGTGTACGTTAATGCAAATTTTTTTTTCAAAACTTAAATGAAAAGAAAAAAAACAAAAAAAAAACAACTAAGCAAGTTATATTCGGTTGCGAACGGATATCTTGTACTCATCACCATTATCCTATTTTTGTAAAATAATTTTATGGAAATCTGTATCGTGTATCTGTTGTAGTTTATGAGCAACGAACAAGAGGCATGGAAGGCCAAACTGCTTTCAGTTTTGGGTGTACAGCATGTTGTTTGACCTGTTTGGGTCATTTTAAAACTCTTCTGCAAACTTGTAAGAACGAGAGAATGTTTGGCAAACACATTTACTACACATTTGTCTAGACGGGCAGATAGACAGATGAATAGACGGAAATGCTTAGGTGTATTCCAAAATTGAAACTTGTCAAGAGTTTGTACACTTTGAGGAGTTTTTGAAGTTTGCTTAAAAGCGTTTGGAAAAAAATATGGAATTATGACATACTATAAAATTGAGTAGGCGTGGCCAATATTCCCGTTTTCGTACAGATACGACGGCATCGTCTATAGTTTATGATTAACAAGCGAAACACCAATTTTTAATTCCCTTTGAAAAACAGTTGTCTTTTCAGTTTACGTAGCGCTACAGACCTATCCCTCAACCGATTTGACCCATTTGCAATACCAACTTGCGTATAAGAATTTGCAGTGTTTTTGGCAAGTTTGAGGTTAATACTGTAGTTCTTGCGTCAGCAGAATGTTTAAAACAGAAGGTACACGGACGGACGGGAGGCCAGACAGACAGACGGACATGCTTAACGAATGTGATTCTGATCAATCTATACACTTTGTGGAGTCTTCTAGGCGTTACAAACGTTTTGACAAAATGAATACGTCCCTCATCATTCATGACGATTATAAAGGTCCCAACCATAAAATTTTGATTACGCAGGCTAGTCATGAGAATTAAACCATTTGCAAATTTGTAAATAAAATCATTTAAAAGCTAAAAATTGCGTAGTGAATAGTTCAGTTTTATTTCTCTCTTACTTAGAAAGAAACCTATATAGTATAAAGCAAAGCAAAGTAAATTCTTGGCGGGTATGTATGTAAGTTTGTTCTTCTTGTTCCCATTTTCATACAGCGTACACCTTACATCATACTCCGACGTGTATAAAAATCATATAAGAACATATAGTTTCGAGAGCAGGCAAAAAATAAAAAAAACTTTTTGAAGAATACTAAGTTCTTTGGATTTGATTTAATTGGAGACTGAAGTTTTAATGCACACATTTATGCGAGTAAAGAGAAAAGTTCAAAGTTGTGACTGCTCTTTTTCTAAGGAGCAATGATTCAGGGGACGTTCTCTATTCATGTAACACGTCAATGATCAGAAAGAAGTAAAAAAAGACAAAGAGATAGGGTGGTTTTGGCCATGGCTATGAGCTCAATCGGTAAGTGTCATGCCTCTACAAACCTAGGACTCACTATAATGATGATCAAAACAAACTCTAATGGACTTGAGATTAAAACCCGCTAGCACTGGAATGGCTGATTTTAGCATTTGCGTAAATAAATGGGGTTGTGAAACAAATTAGCAGAAATTGTCGATATTATGGATCGATTTCCTTTTGTTTTCTTATCTTTATTTATTTATTTATTTAATTTTGGAATAATAATTTGAAGAATAATCAGTTCTTTCTGTTGATTTCTTCTTTGCTGTTATCACTGTTAGCTCGACTATTGCTGAGCATTTTGCTGAGCATTTTGCTAAAAATCATTACTTGAATTTACATACCTTGTTTTCAGTTACTCGGAATGACATTTTCGTAGATGTTTTCAACTTTTCTTAGTATGACTAACAGTTAGCGGTCGCAGCTGGTAAAGTGTGCGTAAAATCTCTAAAGATACATACGCATATGTATATATATATCTATCTCTATATATATATATGTGTGATGATGTGTGATGTATATAAATGCAAATATATATGTAATATAGATATATATAGCTTGTAACCTTTATGCTCGAACTATTTGTACATACATATATATGTACACCCAATATATTTGTATGTACGGCCGCACTAGTAAAGCATTGCTTGCAAACTGCATATACGCGGACATGTGTGTGCTTGCTTACGGTACATGTCTATTTACCAAAAAATTGATACCATGTGCTAATGGAGTATATAACGCGAGAAGAATACAAAGAGAAAAGCCTGTAATCCAAACATTTCGTGACGTACTTCCTAACCGTGAGATATGTTTTGGTTGCTAGCGAAAATGATACAAAGTCCTGTGGTGTGCGAAATCGTGTTATAAGAGACTAGAGAAGTTCAAAAATTTTTTTTTCCAAAACTGTTAATTCTTCTTCTTTTTAAATCCCATATAAGAAAGCTAAGTTTTGAATTACATATAAGATGCTTTCCTTTTATTGCGAAACTAAACTAAAATTTACATATTATTTAATTTCACTTAGTGTAAGTTGTATTTAATACTTTTCTTCGTCACCGCTGCTCAGGACAATAAACGAGAACATTTGTTTGGTCGAGCAATATTATCCTAACTTTCTTCCAAATTTTGACAAATTGTTTACCTTTTAAAGAAATCTTTACCTTTTAAAAGCTTGCCTTTTAAATTTTACATTTCTTTCGGACGAAGGAACAGCGCTCAAGGAAAATAATCGTAATGTTAAAAATCAAATATATCCGTAGTACAATCCTGTTTATACCTTCATATTGTGTATTCATATAGTGAAAGGTTATTTTTTAAGTAATGCTAAAGAAAAATCCAGCTCTCGTGATATAGAAGTACTGCGTTATAAGAGGACTGCCGCAATTTTCTTGTCGTGTTGCAGTGAAACTGTGTTGCAGAATACCGTGTTATAAGCGGTTAAGTATACTTTAATTATTAAACGAAAGCCATTTTTCATAATTAAGCTAGCAAAAGGGTTAAGGTTTAAGAACGAAATAAACTGGCATTACGTGGCTGTTTATATATTTCGCCAATAATGAAATTTTAAAATCTTGGGCTTTCCGTCGAACTGCTTAACGATGGCAACATGTCGACAAATAAATTCTATTGCATTTGCTTACGCTATCGTGTTACTTCGGAAACTTTAACAAATACGTTTGACTTTCCTCACATACCGTATACAGCATACCCCTTTTTGTTCTTTCAAAAGCATAGATTTCTAAAAATAAAAAAAATGTTTTAGTCGTTTCCTTAAAATTTTATTGAAGTGTTGAAATCGTAACTGTAAATATGTGTCGAGAAACTATTCCTTTCATTATCATGACAGAAAATTCACTAATTTAGGATCGGTCGCATTGCATGGATCATCGAAACTGATCTCTTTTTTCTTTCTAATCTTATCCGCCTTTCTCGGGTCCTTTACATTATCCCCGTCATCTTTCAAGTTTGTTGTGTCACTTCCTTTACAATCTATGCCGTATGCCGTTTTCAGTTTTACAAACTTTGTTACACACAGTTTGTCATGCAAATCGCGAAAGTAGACTTCATAGACGCTATGAATTGTTTACATCCTTGATCAGCGTTAAGTTTTGAATCGATCTGGTCATGTTCTTCCGTCCGTGTGCCTCTGTGTTGTTGGCACTTTTCTGGCCGCAAAAACTAAGATATCGTCAACAAATTTTAATAGAAACACCGTAAGTTCTTTTAAGTTCAGTGGAACGTTAACCGAGTGCAATTGTGTTTGTCTAAATCTGTAAGCAAGATTTTATGGGTTTTTGTTTTCCCATTACCCGTAAATTCTGCAAGGTAGAAGTGTAAAATTTTCTAAATAAATTTTATGGAGGATTCTACTGCAAACCTTCAAAAAGGGAATATATTGGCCACGTCGACTCAAAGTGTCATTCATTCAGTCATTGGATTCATCATGAAGAGATATTGCCAAGGGATTGGCTTGATTCCTTAATATGACAAAATATTTTGGAGAGATGTCTTGAACTAGGTTTTTGATGAATGATGTTGTTCCCCACAATTGTATGGCACAGATCGAAATAGGCTGAAGCATACGCTAGTAAAAAATACATTTATTTTTTAGAATAGGCTAAGATTCTGGACGAATTAGCCAATGAAGCCTTCTGGTTTTTAAATCACGTTGGCGCTTAGTTTTCCATTAGAATTGGAATTAGACACGAAATAAGAAAAGCCATCAAAAATTTGCTATTTTCAAATGATTAACTCCAAGCAAGTTGGCAGCAGCAGCGGTCATGTCAATTGTGCAGAGATTCGTCTATGAAAGCTCTAAATTCTCTTATTTTCGATATCTTTTTTAACTTTCTTGTCAGTTCAAGAGATTGTAAAGCTTTGTTCTTTTTTAACATGGATAACATGCATGTGGATGTGAAAAGCATGTTTGCCCTAAAATTTTGTTTCATTCTCTTCAATTTGCCTGCATAAGTTTGTCCTTCACGAACATAAGGTATTTATATACTAAACTGTCCGTGAAGTAAGTAAAATTGAGTGCATGCTTATGTTGGATTTTTACGACGTCATGGTTTTTGCCACCATTAAAGTGAAATTGCTCGAGAATTACCTACGTTCTCAGCTCTCAGTCCAGCGCCGCAAAATTTACGTATGCCTTCAAGCCCGTTAGGTATTCTTCCTTCGTTGCAAAGTCATATTTAGGTAGTATTTTATGTATATACTGCCGTTAATAAGAAATTTTAGTTTAATATCTAAATGTTTTTATTATTGACAATGAGAATCTAGGGCAATAGAATTTGCTTATTGATACGAAAGCGTGTTTTGTAAAATTTTTATTGCGATAAATTTGTCGCTAACAGCAGGATATTCAACGTATGGTCATCATATGACTAACATTGTAAATAAATCTGATAGGCATACACATCCATACATGTGTTTAATAAACATCTAGCAGCTATTAGGACTCACGCTGCAAGTTGGGATTTTTCTAACCATTTCAGCACATATGCTCGCCACGCACTCTTAGCGATTACGCAGTTGTATATAGCTGCGTAACCTCCAACCGAGTTTTACTGTCTGTGAATAAAAAATATTTGTCCTTCGTTCGGCTTGTTGTTCATAATTTCGGGAGCAATAAATTGAAATAATTTTCCGTAATCGATTCAATTTTCTTTCGGAAAATCATCACATTACTTTTATTAACAATTTAGCCTGAGAAATAAATTCTAAGACTAAAGTTTTAAGCCACTAGCACGACTCAGGCTATCGGCTTTATAGAAAACTCTGCCGTAGTTGAGACTTGAACTCACGATCCTTTGTCTAGTCGGTCACTCAGGCGCATGCTTTGTAATACTTGTTTTTTATTATATATTTAATTCACAATCTGTGCAAGAAGTGTTAAGGTCAGACAAGTGAAAACATATCACAATGGAACTATGATGTTAATATATATTAAAAGAAGCTATATAAACTTGGAAAATAAATTAAAAAAAACAAATAAATTTATAAATTTATTTAAAGGGAAGATTCAGTATATGCAGTTCCTTCAATTTCCTTATATTATTGGACTCATCCAGAAGAGGTATTGTTAAGGGACATGTTACATGATTACGTACTGAACTAGATGTTTGTTTAATGGCAAATCCAGCTCCAAATAGATTGAAGTATAATCTCATATAAAATACATTTATTTTTAAGAATAAACAAAGATTCTGAACGAAATATTCGTTAGAGGTTTCTTGGTTTTAAGTCACATTGCTGGCGCTTGGTTTTTGTTATGATTTTTCCATGTTCATTTTCGATAAATATGTAAGCAGGGGTATTTTACACGGTTGTTGATAAGGATATTATTACCACTCACAAGGCGTGAACGTCACGTGCGAAGATTTCTTAGCAATTATTATAACATTTCATTTGCTCAGCCAAAGCAAAGTTTTGTTGAGAAGAATTTCTAGTTCGTAGCCAACATTCACAGCACACAGGTGGTAGATAGAAGAACTGCTGCATCATCTGCATATGTCACAGGTTAAATATTATCAACAATCAGAAAATCCAAAGTGAAAATTGTATAATGATGTTGGATAATAATAATAGTTTATGGACTTTAAACATTTCCCTCTCTGATGTGCGAAACGGCATGATGATATTGCAAGGCTTCCGGCTTCCTTCTTAAACGGGCAATTCGCCTGGATAAGATATTTTATACCTCCCCACAAATTTTTTAAATACCACCTTTTGTGCTTTTAACAGTTAACTCAGTGCTTGTAGGAATTGAAAGAACTCGTCCATACTTTAATTGAACCGTCTTTTACAATTTTACAGATGTACTGATTAGAATAACAACAGTTTCTGTACAGATTGCAACAGTAACAGCTGAACAATCAGCTGAACAATCAGCTATTATCCATTTTATATCATATACGTAAGGTATAACGAGTTGCAGGGGCGTTGGAAATGTTTTCACTTCATTACCGCAATAAGTACAAGTTAATAATATTACTTTCGTCAAAGCCTAAAACTGAAGAGCGCTTCGTAGAATTCGTATTGATAGCTCTTGAATGAACGGAGTTTACTGTGCAGTGGTCGGGTATCTTTCGTTAATGTAAGTATTAGAAGAACTAGTTTGCTTACGTTTGTTCTGGTGAGCTGCCGACGAAAACTGCGAATCCATTGTATAACTATTTCGATCAAGATTGTCGGGGAAGCTGATGTTGTTTTAAGGAATTATTCATATTTTATTGTTAATATTTGGCATCATAAATATTAACCGTGTTATTGCTTTAAAATTTTTCTCATTAGTGAATTTTCATGCAAAATAGTGAGTGACAAATTGCGACAAGTTGCTTTTATATTTTTAGAATAGCAACTACCCCTTGCCATTGCATTATCCAATCATCATAGATAATTTTCGGGCGTCCAGCAATTCGAGGTCGTCACTGTACGTACGACCTCGGCAGAGAAGAGTTGCATCAACATTTCTTAAGTCAATGCTGAGTTTGAACGGTTATTTCCTTTTACCAAAAAGCAAAGTTGAATCAGCGCATGAAATTCGGATTTTTCCACTGTTCTGAAAACACTGAAAGCAGCGTCATTGACACCAAAGTAACTCGTAAACAAATGATCGCAATCACATGAAATTCTTACGTTTGTGGTTTGAGGGTTAATACTTCCTTAGTATAATATGAGCCTTTGTTCAGAGGCAACATCTATTCTATTCATCTGTCCCTGTCGATGACTTATATTAACAAAAAAGCTAAACCTTAAATTTCTTTCTCTGGCCAATGCTGCTTAGTTATAATTTATAAAATTATAAACAAGTGGGGTAGGCGAATAAATGAAATTATGTGCACCTAATATACGCAACGCTCCATTGTCGTTTTCTTATTTCTTCCCAATTTTCTATCGAAACCTACCACCTTAGTCAGTTTTTATAATTGGTGCTAGGTTTTTCTTTCAATATAAACAATCGTTCAGAGCCTACTCGTACAACAACATTCTTACCGCTGACAATCACAAAGAACCGACACAAGACATAGGGAGTGGCCGCACCTTGGAAGTTGCGTGCTCGGTGACAATACAGAGTGTG
The DNA here is from genome assembly GCA_001077435.1 of Glossina morsitans morsitans. Classification (NCBI taxonomy): domain Eukaryota; kingdom Metazoa; phylum Arthropoda; class Insecta; order Diptera; family Glossinidae; genus Glossina; species Glossina morsitans. The sequence goes on along the minus strand of CCAG010018947.1, from coordinate 12,768 downwards.
CACCCGCTGTAGATAGGACCAGAATATGCGCCGCCGCACTAAAATTTGAAGCGGGGAACGTTGACCTTTTTTTCTACTCTCGGTTCCAAAAACGAAAAGCCGTGATGACAAAAAATAATGATTAATCTTAGATTGCTCGCTTGCTAGCATTTAGACCGATAGAACAGTACATCTAGATGGATAAAAATTTTGTCGATAAAAGTGGAAGACTAGTTATTATTTATTACCTTTTTCTTCCTGTACTAGTCGCTAGTTTCAGTCAACATTTTAATTAGACCAATTTGATGTAGAATTAAATTTTGTCCTCGATTGCATCTAATATCAACAATTCGATCGGAATCATTTTTAGACTGAACATGAAGACGATATTGATTGTGTCATAAGCTTGCGTGTGTATCTTCAAGTGATCAAACTATGAAATACAAGTTGTTTAAAAGGTACCAGCACAGTCGATCGCTAGATGATTACTTCTCATACCGCAACACAAAGAGCGAACTTAATCCCTAATCCTGCAGTGAGTAAATGTTATGCAAGCTATATCTGGAATATGAAAAGCTAATAACTTAAGGTAGGAGGCTATCTGCCCGTTATGTATTGTGAGATCTCCGAGTCCTCTTAACTTTTTGGAAAAGTAATTTGTTCGCCAATGTCTTTAAGAAATCGTATGCCACTGTCGAGCACACTGTAAGTCCTCATTATCCTGCCTTCCTCTATGTATATATATATTATTTACTCATTCATTATTTATTCAATGTCATAAATTCCAATTTTCACTAATTAGCAATTATGTGTGCAAAACGTCAATTTCAAATTTTGACATTTAAGTTAGGAAAAAACTCAGAACGTAGCCAGAAATGATTACCCTGCATAAGTATAAATTAGAATGTGCGATTCACATAGTAAAGTATAACAGCGAGAAAAGTGAACTGTGAGATCAGTAACAAGACGGAACAACCAGGAATTTTAATTTAAAATTGCAATTTTTACTTTTAGAAATGATAACAGGGTAGTGCAACAAGCCATTTGACTTTGTGTTACAGTTTTTCTACAATTATTATTATTATTATTATAACTTTAGAATAATTAAATAAATTCCTAGACTAAAAAAAAAGACATTGAGCACAGACTATCTAATTTATAAAAGTACATTAGATATTGAGCATAGGAGTTTTAATAAATTAATATATTGTATTGATATTCTGTTCCGCAGCTGATTGCAGAATGTCCATAAGATTAGTCGCTCCAAATGTAATACTTCTAGCCAAGAAAAAGTTAAGGCAGTCACAGAGAATGTGCTTTATAGTGAGAGTTTGTCCACGATTATAGATTGGGCAGGAAGACTTCTTTAAGATCCATTGGTGAGTTGCAATTGTATGATCAAGGCGAATTCTCGAAAATGTTTTGATCTTAATTTTCTCAACATTTGTTGGATAAAAAGGTGGAATTAATTGAGGGTTAATAGAAGAGTAGTGCTGATGATGGTATTGTAAATTTCCTTCTGAAATTTTCTCTTTAACTTTTTTCCAATGTATCTTTGATGATCCGACTTTTCCATGACATCATCCATGATTAGAGGTGCAGGAGCAGCATACTTCGATCAGCTTGGTCATTTCCCAATAAATCGATATGACTTGGTACCCATAGTATTTTCATTTTTTAGCCGGATGTTGTAATGATATTCCTTAATTTGTTGATGGCGCTCTATTTCGAAGTCGCAGGATTCCGTACAGCTTTTAACTGACAGTAACTTTTAGCTGTCAGTAACAATGGCGGTTTTGAGTTTGTCTTTATGGGAAAGGTTCGCAGCGTGAAGGATAGCTTTGGCTTCGGTTGTGAAAATTGAAGCACTTTCGTGAAATATTGAGAAGAACCTTTCCTGAAGCATCTACCATGCCACAAGCAGATGGTAGACCAGAAGATTTTGAGCCATCTGTGTGTAAAAGATTCCAACCGTTACTCTCCAGTGCTTGGATTTTTTTAGCTATTAGATTCTTGAAGACGTAATCTGGAGTATCATCTTTCTCGTGCATAGACAGCGAAATGTCGCAAGAGTAGTCTTTCAAAATCCATGCAGGTTTAAAACCAAAGTGGTGCAAAATTTTTACGGGAATGTTCAATTCCTTTGAGACGTAGAAACAATAGTCAATTGCAGATGGTGACTTTCCAATTTTCTTGGCAATAATAATCTTTCTCACATCTTCACCGAGAATAGATTTCTTTGAATTAAGAAGCTTGGGAACTATTTTAGCTTCTAACTCATAAAGTCTATTTTGTAAAGCTGGGAGACCAATTTCAATTATAAGATTATTTATGAACGTCGTCCGAAAAGCACAACAACTTGCTCTGAGGACTTGATGATAGACTGGTTTATGAATGTTGATATTAGATTTGTATCTATTGCCATAAACTATCAAAGTGTAGTCAATCTTGCTTAAAACAAGCATTTTGGTAGGATAAGCAATAGTGTTAATGTGCGCATGGCTTTTCCAAGCAACGTATTATATGAAATTCACCATTGCTAAAATAGAATTTTTTAACCGAGGAGAGTGTGTTTTCCAACGATATTTGTTGGAAAACGCGAGCCCGAGAATATGGCGCGTCTGCACGATTAGTACTAGTAGTAAGGCATTAATATGCATCACTAGATTTCCTGCATCACACATTTGCTTTCGACAAATGTGCATTTTTTTGGAGTTTTATATAGAAATTTTAGCGCCTGACGAGTTCGTCCATGTGGAGATCTCTCGTCCAATAGATTCGAGGGTGTTGATTGCCTTCGTGCCAACTTCTTCTTTTGTTAAAATGTATACATCTTCCACCTAGAGACAATGTTCGATTCTCGGTACACGACATAGAATTTTACTAATTTCATTAAAAACGATCTGGAAAAGCGTGACAGAAAGAGGAGATCCTTGCGGAATGCCATTCATTAGCGGAAAGGAGTTAGAGAGATAATCGTTAATTCTAACTTTAAATTTTTGTTGAAGGATTTGGGTCCAACATTCCATGATTTCAAGAGTCTTAAAATAACATGAAGACCAACTCTGTCAAATGCTTTTTTGAAATCAATTGGGAGAATTGTTACATGATTCCGTTTGGAAATTGATTTGCTTGTAAAATAATCAATACGTAAAAGGGCGTCGAAGCACCCTCTACCACACTTGAAACCAACATGTTGCTTTGTAATCAGGTTTTTGGACTCAAAAAACCAAGATAATCTAGGTGCTATAATCTTTTCTAATACTTTTGAGAGGCAAGATAAAAGAGAAATTGGGCGATAGTGTGATACGATGGAGACATTTTTTGACTTTGGAATTCGAAAAACTGCTGCCAGTTTCCACATGTAGGGTATATGACCAGTCAAAAATACCGTATTGTATAGGTCCAGTAATTTTTCTTTACTTGAATTAGAAAAAGCACTGATCATTTGGTATGAAATACGATCTAGACCAGGTGTCCTCCCCTTCGATTTGGAGAGACAACTCTCAAGTTCTAGGGTAGATATACAATTCTGCAGGAACATGGCACATCTATCAATAGCATTTGAAAAAGAAATTTAAGTCCTTTTATTTTCGATGAAAGCAGCGGAAAAGTTGCTGTCAGAGGCGTATTCGCACCACCCTTTTCCAAGATAATTGGAAATCTCATCTGCGTCAGTTACAGTTGTTCCACTAAGGAAACCTAGCTCATTTAAAAAAGCTGTTAGATTGAGGAATAGAAAGATGAGCAGCCGAGCGAATCACTTTAGACGTAGTAGCAGTATCCGTTAAATGCAGTTGCCGTTAAATGGCGTTGAATTCAGGAATGACTCGCCCTGTTTGGAGTAATTAATTCGATCCGCTTTATCTAGGAGGAATGTGGCCTGTTTTGCTGGAGCAAAGGGCTTTGAAAGGTTAAGATCGATTATGATTGGAAAGTGATCACTATTATTTAGATCATGAGAAATAGACCAGGAAACCAAAGGAAGAAATGACAGAGAGCAACATGTTAAATCAATATGAGAAAAGGTGTGATGAGTTGAAAAGTGCGTTGGTTTTCCATCATTTAAAATGCAGAGATTGCTTTGAGCCCCAGATGGTATTCCAGCTATTAAAGTCGCCACATGTAATTAATGGGGGGCAAAGTACGGAGAATAAAGTGTAGACTTCTTGCTGAGAAAACGATTGCGAAGTTTGGATATAGAGCGAAAGCACTGTAAATTTTGTTTAAGATCATTTGTATCGCCACGGCTTGTATGTATGGACTTAAATTAATGCGTTGATGAGGTATGTTTGATTTTATAAAAACACCAACTCATTGTTTGGAATATGAATTTTGATCAGCATTCGTGAAGTATCCAGTATATGATTTGGGTGGAATGGGATTAAAAGAGGTTCTACAATGGGCCTCTTGAAGGGATATAAAGGTTGGATTAAAATCACTTATGAGTATATGGAGTTCATCAAAATTATTAATAAGTCCCTTAATGTTCCATTTTAAAAACTTTATTTAATTGTAGTGATATGGAAACGGAGCGTTAGGTTGGTTAAGTTGTCACCGTCTCCGTCGAAAATGTCGCTATAGAAATTTTGCGTGAATAATTTGTTCTTACCAGCAGAATAATCTGTATTCAGGTGGTTGCATTTATTTGAAGTGCAACGAGTGGGCGCACGTGAATACTTTGAAATTGAAGGTTGATTATGGGATGAAAGATTGGATTCATTACCACTTGTAATTTGTTGTCTAGAGTTCAGAGCTGGTGATTCTGGGGAGTTTAGTTAATTAGACTTTCGTCTAATTCGTGTTGTTGTTTTAATTTTTTCAATATTTGCTGTTGATTTGATTTTTTCGATATTATCTTTGGAGGGTGATGGATTTGGTTTCGCAATATAGTTTCTCGCTGATGGTAGAACAGGTGTTTCATTTGAAGGAGTTGGAGTTAAAGGCTTAATAGGCTCGATTTGCGATTCGACAGCAGCGTAGGTGTTACTTTTGTATTCCGGTACTTACGTCGCGCTTCGCCCATGCTACAGTAATTTTCTATTCTGATTTTTGGAATTTCACGCAATTGTATAAAATGTGGGCATTCCTTGTCTAACGCTGAATGCTGATCATCGCAATTTATGCAGAAAATATGCTACAGCTTTCAGGATGTGGAGGAATAACGCAGTTATCGCAAGACGGAGCACTTTTGTTGTAATGCCATCTAGGGCTTTTTTTATAGCCAAAGGACTGATTTGTGAAATTGTTATACTAGCATCAGTTGAAGAAATAACAACATATTTTTTGTCAATAGGAGTGATGTTACTGATTGGCAATAGAGAAGACGGAATTTTTAATTTTTTTTCTCTGCGGTAATTTGTCCGCTAATAGATGAAACATATTTGGGTTTGTATTTGGCGGCTCCGGGTCCATTATGCCTTATTGTTGTATATTATTTAGTAATTTGGGGAAAAAAACCACTCACTGGAAAATATTGGGAACTACTAATGGAAAATGTCAATTGTTTTCAATTTTTTTATTTTTTGTTGTATATAGAGGAAACAAAAGCACATACGGTATCCGCGATAACCAGTTTTACTAAAAATACTGAAAAGACACGAGCTAAATACATGAAAATGCCGAAACAATCAAAAAATCTCAGACGAAAAGAAAATAGTCTCTACTCAGAACGCAAGTCGATTAGAGAATGTTTTTTCTATAATATTTTCAAAAAAGATTTTAAAATCGTTTCTCATTGACGTGGAAGGGAATTTTGCATTTATAAAGCTTAAGTGACAAAAATTCAATTACAATATGAAAGGAAAATTGAGGAGAACAATGCAGATAGAATCAAGTGATTGCTGAAAGATTTTTTTTCTGTTTTGCCTATCTAACTCCTTAGTTATCTGTTTTGCAACTTTGGACTAAACCATCACTCAATTCCTGATAATTAGCTGCTTTTTTTTTAAGTTTTCGTAGGGGGCACGAAACCTAAAACTGTGCGCCTTGTAAGGGGTTAAGGCTAAGAAAAATGATATTGATTGAAAAAGATTTTAATACTTTTATTAACACACAAACCATTCAGCGAGTGGCTACAGGCCCCCAAATGGTAATCAAGAAATTCCGCGGTAAAGTGTTGACAGTGGAAAATGACTCCCCATCTTCCTGGAGTGAGGAGATGATGGTAGCAAACAACAACTATGTAAATGTAGCTTCGATTTCTAACAATGAACCTCTAATTAACATCAGTTCTAATGGCTCTATCAATAACACAGTGTAACAACTAGTAAATTGTAAATACTCCTATGTCAGTGTGATGTCTATCGGACCCCACATTTGGCGTCACGTTTATGTAACATAGTTGATGTAAAAGTCGTTTAGGTCTGTCCAATTATTGCCTACGGACTTTATTATTTTTGGAGCCACTTTTCAGTGCTACTTAAACACGATTGGGGGCTGTGAAGGTTGTCATACGTATCATAGCTGAGCTAGATAGTTCGGGAGATGTGGGGAGCAGGAGGTTAAATTTAGTCTCGCTCCACAGACGATTGCGCCTAAACGTTCCACGTCCACATTCTTTACTCTTAACCAATAGACGTGCGGACGAAACCTACCTTACGGAACGCGCATATCCTAAGCCCAGGGTCTTTGATACCTACGGAAGACGTCGAAGTTGCCTCCGAAGACCTTTAACCTAATTTCATCTTATGAAAAAAAAGTTCTTTCAATTTAATTTTTCTTTCTTTCATATTTTATCTAATATTTAATATGTATAAGAATTATTGTTATCGTTATTCTTTGAATTTCGGTTTTTTAAGTTTCTTACGTTCTTTTGTTTAGCTAGAAATATTCTTTTTAATTTAACATAATAATAATAATGATAACAAATCAACTATAAAAAGACAATTGGAATTTTAAGTTTAAATTTCATGCTATTGCAGCGATAATTGTTAAATATATACGTGTATATATATGTAGATATGTGTATGTATGCTTTTACGTATAACAAGAGTACATTGCTGTATATAAATCGTTTATCTATTTATTTTAATAATTATTAAATTTTTTTTTTTTTATTTCTGTGACCATAATTCGTACATTTTCCCTATCGATTTATTTCCAAATATGGCGGTCAATATTTTTGGGCAGTGACTTGTGTATGTTATTAAAAATTTAAAACCGTGAACGCCCGCCAATATATTTACAGAAACATTAAACAAATTATCATAAAGAGCATCGAACCATACACCACGAATTGGAAAGGAGGGATCATATTCGAATTACATTCTTTCCTTACCATAACCCATAGAAATTGAACGTCCTTTAACCAAACAGAGTTAAATTGTTATTATTGAGGTGATTCGCATTTAGACAAGGTGTAGTACGTATGAAGGCCATAGAATTTAATATTCTCCAATTGCAAAGAACGGTTAACAAAAAATGTTGCGCTATTTCTTTGTTTAGTAAAAGTTTGCATGATCTAATTTGATGATCACAACGATGCGAATTTAAATTAAATGATTAAATTAATGAATTTAATGTTGATTTTTTTTAGTTTATTATTATTACTATATATATGTATATCTATTATATATATTATATTATTATATTATTATACATATTATATATATTATATATATATATATATTATATATATATACATATATATATACGACTTTTACACTTAAAATTTTGTGACATGTCGAGGCGAAAAGTGGCAAATCTTAGACATATTTTTTGCATAAAACGTACATGCACACCATGCAAAAAAAAAATAAATGCAAACAGCCATGCGTATGAAACAGTTACCGGAATTCTTTAATATGCTTTGAATTGTAATATGCTTGAATTGCTTAGAATCGTTTAATCTTGTTTTATTTTGTTAATATATTTATTTTAATTTTTTTTTGCACTCACTTTCGAAACTTCAATGTCCGACAAAAAGTTTTTCATTTTTACACTTTTCTTTCTTTCACCCTGAAGTTGGTTACTCTTCTTCCGTTTTTTCTCTCTAAAGGTCAAACCTCTCTCCACAAGTGAAATTCGCAAACTCCATATTGCATATGATGAGGACTCTTCTAACGTTCGTCTGACGACGGACGTTTTTTTCTTTGGTTATATCAAAAATCGTCATTTAAAAGATTTAAAACTTCTTTCAACAGTCCGGAAAATTCAAATAATTTTCTGAAGGTGAATGGTTTGTTGCATGAAATTTAAATGCATATATTCCTCGGAGCTTCATCGAAAAATTTGAAATAATTCGTAAAATTAGTATGAATGAAAAATGATTTGAAAAATAATACCCAATCTGATATTTTAATTAAATCGGTGACTAGGTTACATCGTCGAGAATCTAACGACAGTAACAAATTTATTCCAAAAAGTAGTGTGAAAATTGGGATTAAAAGAAAAATTTTACCTTCAAAATAACAAAATTTAATTATTGTACACTTCATGTTGATTATTTTATGTCTACTCTCAAATAATGCTATAAATGTGGTAGATTTGACCATAATACCGAAGTCCGCAAAAGCAAAGAAGCAAGATGCTTCGACTGTGGAAAGTGTCTAATCTGTCCGCTTAAGAAATACTCTTTTATACAATGTATTGGCTGCGGTTCATCATCGCACAATATTCGCAACAAAGATTGCCTGAAGAGAAAGCATGAGGAACAAATTAATAAAATAATATCTACGGAGAATATCCGATTTCGTAAATGCAAAGAAAAGTATATTAACCCTTCTGAAAGCTTGAACAATATAGAGTACCAGGAAAATGTTTCTCTTGTTGAAAATTCTTGCCCTCCACAAAACATGAGAAATGCGTGTGTGTTGATGTCAACAAGATTCTTACGAAAAAAAAAAAAAAATTCAGCCAGTAAATCTCAATTGCCAAAATAAGCTGTTGGTTGCCAAAGAAACAAAAAAACATAAAACGACAGAAATCGAGAAACTTCTTAACGGAATTTTCAAACTTATAAAAATACTTATAAAAGCAGTTGAAGAAATGTCGGTTTTCAAATCTTCTTACGATCCCTTAAATTACAAAACATCCGATCCGACATCCGACATTTTGGATTTTTTTCTAAATTTAAAAGGAGCAAATTTCTGCATACTTACTGAGATTGTCTTATCTGATCCTAAAGGGGTTGCAACTTGGCCATGTACATCATCAGCTGATGTAGTTATTATAAAAACAACCGGTCTAAGTTCTAATATAGTGATATTGTCTGACTACTTTCCACCATTTCAATACTTTAAAGACGAAATAGAATAACTGTGCGATTTTTTGGTTGGTTTTCGTAAAGTTATTCTGGCTGGAGATCTGACTCAAGACTCACCAATTCTGGTGATTCGATTTCAAGTAAGAGGGGAAAATCCCTTTCTAGTTGTTTTAATAAACGTACACCAATCTTTTTAGACCACCATTAGCGGTCCGAGCATTGGAAGTTCATTAGGTCTAACTTTTTTAAATTCCACTCAATTAATTTCTCAATGGAAAATTCCGAATGATGTTGAGGTAGGTAACAGTCATTATTTTTGAAATTGGATACAACGCACCCTCAAAAATTAACGGTTTTATATCTCGAAAATTATTTTTGGATCGCTTATCTAATGTTAACTTAAATTCTGACATTTCCTCAATTCAAAACACATTTGAAGATGAAATTGAAAATGCTAAAACAAATTAAGAGTTAATTTAGAGAGCTACAAAAAAAGTGCAAAGTGGCTGTGAGGAAAGCAAAAAGGGAGCGTAGGTGTCTTTTAATTGAGGAATTGAGAAATTGTAACATGAGACTAAATTTCGTTGGACGCCATTTTTGTAGCGGCCAACGTCTATGTAAAACTTAACAAAAAAACGAGAAAACCGAAAGAGAAAAAAAAAAACTATTTGAAAATTAGAGCTGTTCGGGCCCCCACGTTGGGCACCATTTTGTAACATGAGACTAAATTTCGTAAAAATAAAAAAAATATATATATATATAAATATTGTCGGTCTGGTCCTTGGTCCGTATGTCAGTTATTCGTCCGTCCGTAACTGTCCCTGTCCCTAGCCCGTTCCACGCACTCGCACCACTCCATCCCCTGCCTGAAACGCCTTCACTTAGCCTATCATCATATTTCCTCCTTTTTCTTTTTTTCTTTCTTACCTTATCTTATCACCTAACTTAGTGTAAACGTGCCAAAGCCTTCTCCCAAGCGAGTAGACAATTTTCCAAGCTAGCCTCCTTACCAGCAATTGTTTTTAAGTTGTCAAGGCGTCGTTCCACACATTTACTAAGATCTTGCCATAAACGATTCACACTGTGCTTCATCCTGTTCGATTAGCTGGCGGTTGCGAGAATCAGCTTCTCGTATCAAAGCCTGAGCTTGGTTTTTTTTGATTTTTATTTTCTTTTTGTACCAAAACTTCTGTTTTATAGTTTATGCCGTAGTCTTGATTTAACCAATGGTTTTCTTACTGTTTCTTTATTCGTTCTTATATGTATATTTTTTTTTCCGAAATTGTTCTTCATATTTGCTGATGCAGATTTGCAACACTTTAGATTTCCCCTCCCTTTTTTTTTTGTTCAGCCTCCTTTTTTTTTTTTTTTTTTTTACATTTCTGTTCTACCGTTTATCATCGCTGTAGCAAAATAAGATTCTTCTAGTTTTTCTTTTGCTTATTTACAACAGGTTTAGTGGCTTTATTTTTCTCAATTTGGATTTACATAAGATTTCTTTCATATTTTTTTTTTTTCAAAACATTTTTTTTTTCTTCCTTAAAAACTATATTTCAGTATTTCTTCTTTGACATTTACAATTTTTATATCAAGGAAACTTTTAGAACATCACCTTATTCAAAGATCATTGAAGCCGGATTTCCTTTTTTATAAATTTAGTGTTTACTTATTTATGGCATCGGCTTAAACAAACTTTCACAACGCTTCACAAGAACAATCAATGTTATTTCCTTATTTAATTTTTATATCCTTCTTTTCACACAGCTCAATCGATGTTATTTCTTTGATCGCAGAACCTTTAATGAATCGCAGACAAAACAAAAACTCACCACCAAAACTCTGCATCGCATGATTTTTGCCATTTTTTTGCTCTCTTTGCTTAGCTAACGGCTAGCCGCTATTTGCAAAGAACCGCAAAATCATGCGATGTTATCGAGACATTTTTGGTGGAAACAGACTGACAGACCCCCTACCTTAATTTGTTCGCGGACGTTACAGCTCGGACCCATCGATATCGTTGACGATATGGAATGTGTACGTCAACTCGTGCGCGGACAGACCAACTACGGAAATTCAGACAGTTGTGGACTAACGTGTGGCTTCGACCCGCGCCCTGAGCTTAAGAGTCTCATGTTCTACCGACTGAGCTATCCGGGCTCGGCTTCCAATTCGCTTAACCGCGTACGGGAATTTCAGATAGAGTAAATGTCCTTGGCACGGTATACCCCCAGTCTCTGGCCTGCCTCGCTACTGAGTTCATACAGAGAATTTCCTATCGCTTTGGTGACGACGCACTGAATGTTTCTTGGTGCTAGCTTTGCATTGTACCCTTCTGTCGTGTTACTCAGTCGGAAGTTTTTTCGGTATACCACCTGCCCTATCTTAAACTGAACTGGCCTACTTCTAGTATTGTAGGTCCGTCTGTTCTTTTCGTAGGCCTGTTTTAGCCTCCCGGAGATAATATCCCTAACAAGTGCTAGCTTATCGGGGATGAACCTAAGGTTAACGTCATTCTCTCTGATTCCCCCTAGCTTCCGGGCCACCTTGTATGAATACCCGTGCTGCATCATGTTTAACCCGAACAGTGCATAGAAGGGTGTCATGCCTATAGCACTATGTACTACACTCCGCAATGAAAACGCGACATCAGTAAGATGAGTGTCCCACGTCTTTTGCTCTTCTGCGACATAAGATCTTATTATCTGCAGTATCGATCTGTTGACTCGTTCGGCTGCATTCGCTTGCGGCGCGTAGAATGCTGTCCTGATATGTTGGACGTCGTATTTTTTCAAGAATTCCTGGAACGTCGCTGACACGAACTGCTTCCCATTGTCAGAATGTATTATTTCGGGTACTCCAAATATATGGAACACGTCCTGCTCCAGGTATTTTATAACTCCCTCAGCACTAGCCTTGCGCATGGGTTTAAGTAGCAGGAATTTGGAGAAATGGTCTAAGCAGACGAATATGCTCGTATTGCCGTCTTTGGATCGCGGGTACGGTCCCATGAAGTCCACGTACAAGCGCTGGAATGGCCGCTCGGTAATTTGCTGCTTACCCATGGGTGGACGCTGGGTTCTACCTGTTTTACTGCAACAGCACACCTCACAGTTTCTCACTAAGTCTTTCACCTCGGTCGACATCCCGGGCCAGTAATATTTTTCTCTTAGCCGCTGTAGGGTTTTGCATATTCCTCCATGTCCTGCGGACGGGGATGCATGAGCTGCCAATATTAAATCTGCACGAAGTTTTCTGGGTACCCACAATTTCCACGCGTTATCATCGCCAACCTCGTCTCCTGTGCTGAACCATGTTCTTTTGTACACTAGCCCCTCAGAGATGCAGACGTCTGGGAGGTTAGCCTTATTTTCTTCTATAGTCTGTTTTAGCTGGCTATACTCTTCCGACGCAAAGTGAGGAGAACTCAGGTCAATATCCAGTCGACGGTCGTTGATCTCTCGGATCTCGTTCACGTCCATGCGTGAGATAGTGTCTGGAACTATGTTTTGTGCGCCCTTTCGGTGTTCAATTGTGAAATCTAGCGCCTGAAGCTTTAGACTCCACCTCGCCAGTCGTCCGGATAA